>JAVJIF010012073.1:0-113406 GCA_038442645.1 Agave tequilana | reverse complement strand
GTGAATTAGATCTTAAACCTTCTGTAGCAAAGTCTTATCGGACTTACTAGCCAATTAGTGGACTAGGTCTTGAACTATCGGCTATTTGTGTAGCAAAGTCACACCCTCACACAGTAACTTTCTAAATCAACTTTAGTTCTCGTTATGTCCATTCCGGCATGGACATTCTTGATTTTAGATAGTGTGTTTAGGAATCAAATCCTCCATACACATCCCAAAGAGCCAGTCATACTCTACACTCACATAGGTGATTGACCCATTAAGAGTAGTTTACTCTAATTCACTTGTTTTAATAACAAAATATAGGCATCATTAAAAGCATTGAGCTTATCCTAAGCCCTATTGTAGAAAGCACTTGGTGCACCATAGAATGAGTTAGAGTCAAGCTTCTAAGTGCTTACTACTCGCAAAGTCAATCATAATCTTTTTCCTCTTGAACTTAGTTCATTGAGTCTCCAATTCCTAAGTGAGGTTTCCATTAAGCTGACTCGATGTGATTAGGTTTTTAGCCTCATTTCCTTCGATGCACAGTTTATACGCCCTCTACTCAAATCTTTAGTGATTGATCCGTTAATTTATCTTTTGACGTCGCAAAGTCAATTGAGATAGCTCTATTTGAAAGCAATTGCCTAACGATATTATGTCTAGTACGACATATGTGTCTAGACTTACCATTGTACACAAATTTTGTGCCTAGATATTGCTGCTTGATTATCACAGTAAATATATATGGCAGGCACTGGCTTAGACCATAATAATATATCCTCTAGAAATTGTCAAAGTCATTCTGCTTCTCCTCCAGTCTTACCCAAGGCTATAAATTCCTATTCCTCGTCAAACAGGCAATGCAAATTTATTTGGAGGATTTCCAAGATACGGTCGCACCCCCAAGAATAAAGATGTATCCGTTAGTTGATTTCAATTTCTCGAAATCTACAATCCAGTTTGCATCACTGCACCCTTCAAGTACAGTGGATACTTTTCATTTCTCAAGCATACTCTTTGGTATTCTTTAAGTAGCCCACTACTCGTAGTAGGACAGTCCAATGATCGTCACTAGGATATTATTGTACCTGCTCAATTTGTTTACAGTGTAAGCTATACCGAGTCTGGTGTAATTCATTAAACACATTAGATTTTGATGATTTGAGAATACTCCAATTATCGCCTTCCAATTCCTGTATTCCTGTAAAGTGAGTGTATGGGAGAAACAATTTGTATTCCCATTGATCCCATATTTCTTGAATCTTTTATCATCTTGTCCACATAAATATGACTGAGATAAATTAATTCCATCTGGTATTCTACTAATTTTAATTTTTAAAATTACATAAGAAACACCCAGATCCTTCATATCAAAGTTGTTGGATAACATCTTTTTACTAGACTTAGTAACTTCAATATTAGTCTCGAATATCAACATATCGTCTACATAGAAATATACAATAATATATGCATTTCCAATTGTTTTAGTGTAAGCATGTTTGTCGCATTCGTTGATAGTGAATCATCCTTGATCACGACTCTATCAAACTTTCATGCCACTGTTTGGGAGCATGTTTCAGTTTCTTTCCAAATTTGTGCTTCTGGTGTAGACGTAGCCTCTTTAACTATTTGAGGCTCGCTTTCAAGTACTATGCTACGAAGTTTGGACCAAAGGATTTAGAGATTCTCGATCTCTTACTCCTTCTTAGTTCAGCTTCCACATCAACTGTTGGTTTACTGAATCCTTTGTCTCTGAATGTTTTTCATGTGTTCTTTTCCTAAAAGTCTTATCTTCTTTTTGTTTGTACTGAAAGACGTCTTCAAAGAACACATTATCTCTTGATTCAATAACCATGTTTACATGAATATCTGGTGTATCTAATTTTTGTATCAAAAAACTATAGGCGCTGTTATTCAAGATAGCCTATGAAAATACAGTCTACCATTTTAGATCCCACTTAGTCATTTTAGGTAGTGACGTGGGTACCTTTATAAGGCACCCCCACATGTTAAGATATTGTATGAAGGAGACCTTTCATGCCAAACTCAAATGAAATAAGACCAAGTTTCTTGTGTGGTACCCTGATTTACAGTTAATAAGGCTTCCCCCACAAGTTTTGCGGTGATCTAAAACTTACAATAAAGAATTGACCATCTATTTTAAAGTTCTGTTTTTTTCCTTCAGCAATCTCATTTTGCTGAGGAGTATATGACGTTGTGATTTTGTAGATTATACTAAAGTTAGCACACAACTCATTGAATTCATTTGATTTATATTCTTCGTCTCAATCGGATTTTAGAATATTTACAGTTTTATTGAGTTTGATTCTCAACCTTCCCTTTGTATGTTATAAACATAGTTATGGTTTCGACAGATCACAGTCTTACTATGTACCACTTAGTACTCAAGAAAACATCATACGACAAACTTCTTAGTACCGGCATCCTCCATCTTCGGAATAGAGATATCACAATCTGATTCGATATTCTTAGTGCCCCATTAATACTTTATTAATGGTATCAGAAATTTTCTACAATTCAAGTAGAGTAGAAGTTAGTAACTTCAATAATTAATTATTTTAAGATTGTTATTCTTAGTTTTTGGGTGATTCATTTTAGAGTAAAATTCTGATCTTTATATAAAAATTCGGAAGAATTCAGAGGAAACCTTTCAGAGTAGGCATATCTGTTCGATCGAAATGGGCACATGAAGCAAAAATGAAATTCGGACACAATTCTGAAATCTGAACAGTACTTTAAATAATTCTCTTTACAGAACTGAATTATTATTGTAGTTGATTGAGTTTTAAAATTGTTAGTTGTGAGTAATTCATTGGAGTGAAACTCTGCACTTTATCTAAGATCCAGAGAAAACCTTTCGGCTGTAACAGGTGCAACCCTTCCGAATAGAAATATCGGTCGGCTGGAATGAGCGCAAATGTTCTGAATAGACACATCTATTCGCCGAACAGACATCCATTCAGTCGTAACTAGTTGTTCCCGAACAATCACATCCATTTTCTCAGAACGGACACAATCGTTCCTAATAGACACATCCATTCATGTAACACTTTCAATATGAGAGTAAAGAGTTTTCAATCTTTATTGTCTTATTTAGCTATTGTATTAGGCCAATTTCGATTTGAATATCTCATTCATTCAGAAATGAAATTGAACATGTGATATACCACGTTTATTCCTAATGGAAGGAGAATACATTCAACCATCTCTCGTATATTCTAAGGAACGGGTCACGCCTAAATTTTAACTCAAGTTTTTTCAAAAACTCACTTGATTTAACGCAAAGTTTCAAACAACAATTGACTTAAATATAATCAAACAAAATATACATTTAGCATACAAAGCTGCAAATTCTCGTCTCTATCCTAGCAAGCAATAAAGAATCTATAACCAAACCTTCCTTCACTGTGATCAAATCATACAGTAGGCCGAACATGATATGAAAAATATACATCAATAGCTATTCTAGTTAGTAAGCTTTTTCTTAGTTCTGGGTGATAAAACATGCCCAACTATCTGCTTAAACCATCATCTGTCGAGGACTCGGATGCAGAGTCATCAGTGGTTGAGTTCGAGACAGCTTCAGATGAACTCACACTGTCACTATCTGAAGCTGCAGATTTGTCTTCAGTGGGTTTTTTCGAATGCCAGTACATGATGCTTGCTGTCAGCGTGAGCATCATCTTCTGATTCACCTGGAAAAAGAAAGGAAAAGTCCTTACCGCAATAGGTCATATAGAACTACTAATGTTGACTATAGAAACTGAAGCCAGGACAATGTCCAACAAAGGATAGATACTGTTAAATTGGGAAATTACCTCCAGTATGTCTTCAGGCAGCAAAAAGATGGAGCATCCGAGCTTCCTCGCCACGGAGATAATATAAGTGGCATTCCTTTTTCTCTTCATCTGCATTATTTCCAGGTAAATATGATACTCAGTTGTTGGTACGGTAAAGAATCAAGGATTATAGGTTGCTCAAGAAAAATCAAGAGTGCATTGAGACCAAGTCCCTTATATGTTATTGAGTTGTGTGGTATCAAAGGATCAAGAGTGCATTTAGAGTATATTGTCTCAAACTCATCAACTTATAATGTTAGAACTCACTGCTGGAAGAACGACATGATAACAAGTTAGTGACTGCTCTTTAATACGACTCCATAAGGTCTTACGGTGGTTGATTTTGAAAGGTTGGACCCTAAGAGGACAGAAGATTTTGAAAATATTGGAAAGGTTAGACCCTCGTAGTGCATAGACGAACTATCCCTAGATTATTGTAAACCCTCAAATCAACTAGATTCATGCCAACATACAATATTGATAACTAACATATATCAAACAACAACAACAAAATAACCATGTATCCCAATATTTTGGGGTCAGACCATCTCCATGTAATTAGCAAGCTTCAAACTGTTTTCTATTGCCTTGGTCCAAATTATCATAGGTATACCAGTCCTCACAACTTCTTCAAATGCGATCTTCTCACTCCTAGTGGATACGCTCATGGGTGTTCTGCCAATTGAACATGTCCACACCATCTCAATCAATTTTCCCTCAATTTATTCCCTCGTTTTATTTTCAGTTGAAGGAAACACTAACCTCTGACAAATGCCTCATTTCTTATCCTATCTTTAGAGTATTGTCTCTCACTGTATCTTAAGACCCATTCCAGCTATGCTGATCTCCAGGACAGTTTCTTCGTTGCCAATATTCAACCCACAAACACGGGTTGTATACTCCTCCTCTATACATTTCAAACAAGTTAACGGGCATTACAAGTTGCAAAGAAGTATTAAACATCGACTTAATAAGTACCGTTTTGAGTGAAGTGGTCACAACATAAGCAATCATAACGAGGTTTGCAAAGAACAACTAATAATATCACTTAATAGGTACCGCTTTGAGTGAAGTGGGTCACAACATAAGCAATCATAACATGATGAATTGATGATAGCCTTGGGGTGCAGATTTGGCATGGCCAAGCAAAACGTTAACAGTTTGACTAATGCAGTTCTGGACCTATTCCCAAAATCATGGCAATTCTAAGAAAATTACTTGAAATTGATAATCAAGATGCAAGGAAACATAAGAATGACACATGAAGCATCCAATGGTACCGAACCTAACTTTGCTGAAACAAATATCTACAGCTACACCCTTTTGGTAAAAGTTGTAAGAATGATAGTGTCAATCAATAAAATGGTCAGTCATAGACAAACAGAACTAAGGCTTGATGTTTCAGTATCAATGCAGGTTTGAAAACCATCTCATATTGTACAATAAACTGATGTAAACCATAGCAAAGCTAATCAAAAGATGACCAAAGTGGAAAACCGTAAAAGGGCATTTTGTTTCACGATGCAGGGCAGAGAGAGGGATGAGAATCAGATAGTTAATCGGGTTGGCCTTGAGTGGTAGAACACACTTCCATATTTTGTGTGTTGTAGAAGCCATGCATGGCTGGGTATGAAAGAAATCATTTTTTTTTTACTTTAAACTATAAAAGCATTCAATATCTTCTAGAAACCAATGAATAACAATGCAAAGTTAGATTTATTTAATTGTCTACACAGAAAATTTCTACACTGAATTCCAATCGTGCTAATAATGCCTAATGGCCTAAATGTTACTTGCAATGTATCACTTATTTAAAAAGAAAATGTAAAGGACACCTATAACAGCTTCATGTGCATAATTTCTCTCCCACTATTCATTGTTCAAATGCGAAAGATCACCTAATTATGACCATTAACAGTTATTCCTAAACAGTTACCCCTACATTCCCAATTAACCACTATCAACCATGACCAAATTCAGAGTCACAATCAGAATTGAAGAGGTAGACCATTGGTACAAGGATAAGCCAGTCATGAAACAAGTTTCAAAGCACGAAAAGAACATAGAATTCCATCTAGCTGCTACATAGGATATATGGTGACCGGAAACAAGAATCTACATAAGATTTACAGAAAAATGCAAACAAACAAATTAAACAATAGAATATTTATAAATTTGACTTCAAAATTACCATTCTCTCCTTTTGTCACAAGGCTCCAATTTACAACTCGAGGGTCTACGGCGCTGAGCAATTCGAGGAAAAAATGCCATTTGATAGCATTTTATCCTGAAAGTTTTAAGAAGAATATTGTTTAGCACAAATCTGGCATTACATTTTCCAAAATGAATTGCCATTGTCAAAGTTGAGAACTGAAAGCATGCAGAAAATAAGCAAGCATATTCGCAGGTAGGAGACCACAGGGCAGATATGCTCCTCTAAGATGAGATAAATCCAGCCTGATAAATTGTGGACAAATGAAAGATTCATAAACAAAACTTTCATTCTATGAGGTAACAACACCACAAATCTGAAAGAGCCATTGGGCCACAGCAGTGTAGACATATACTCCTAAAGTGATTCCTACTGAATTAAGCTTATTAAAAATAAAGCCATGGTTTCAAATATCAGTTGAGTCCAATATATATCGGTAATATTGTATCGAGTTTTGAGGTACCCGATACGATATTAACCCTATAATGCTAACTAATATTGGGGCCGATACTGACAATATTAATACTAAAACCTATCGGCCGATAACGACACCATTACCAAGAGTTTAGACCATGGATGAAGCTATTTCCTGAATGGAAATATGGGAATCATAATCAGAGAATTTGAAAGAAATAAACAATAAATGCCATGTAATTCTTTAGATCCGAATCATCTGTTTACAGATGTCACAGATTATCATAATCTGAAAAATAAATATAAAAATGTGATTATGCAATTCACCTTCACAGATGCATAAATGACAGAGGCAATCATACAAGGTGCATTTGAAAGGGTAGATAGCTATATAAATCCCTGATGGACCGTCCATAATAGTTCCATTGCATGCAACAAATAAAAGTAAGATATTTTTTTGGAAATAACCAACATCTGTGTCATATTGTCATAAGGAAAGAGGGACATGTAGTTGTAGGTGATCAATTGATGAAAAGTGTGAAATATCCAAAGTATTTATGCATTTCATAACATTTGAAGAATGTGGATCATCGTTTTGGATGGCTGCCTTTCAGTTTGTAAGTTATTATCGGGTCGGACCCGCTTAGGCGGAGATCTGATCCGACACGACCCTAGCTGACCCACGCCTGAGCCCGAGACGAGCTCGGACTGCGTGCGCAGATCTGAGCTCTCCCTTCCATGCTCTCTCTCTCTCTCTCTCTCTCTCTCTCGTAATTTTTCTCTCCCCAATATTTTTTTTATTCCCAATCTAATTTGGTTTCTTAATTAGTTGGAGTGTTTAATTGAGATGGATTGATTAAAGGGTAATGATTAACTCAATCTAGGTCAAGATCAATCCAACAGGTAGATCCGCCCATCACCCTTTTCCTATCACATCTAGGGTTTATGTATCTTTATATAATCCCTCTCTCACACACAAGAGCCGTCATGTCATTCGTAATATCAATTTCTCAAACATAATTTGCAATGCATCCTCCAAATATTGTGAGAAGAAAACTAGAGAGATTCCTGCATGTATGTGATAATTCTCTTTAGAGAGAATCGAAATTCATCTTTAGAGAGAATAACCATTAAGATCTCTAGGATCTTCTTCGTTGCATCGTCTTTTGAGGACAAACGTTTTCATGGGGTGATTTAGCGCAAAACGATCCGTTGAGATGTCCTCGCCAAGATCACAGGATAAACTTGAATCATGATGATTGCAAACAAGGTTCAAATGAATGAGGTACGAGATCTCTTCAAGAGAGAGATACGATCTTCATGGACCATAAGTTATTTATTTCTGCTATTTATTTATGTTTTTGCATGCTAATGTAGATACTAATATTGATTTAGGGTTTTTCGTTCTAGCATGATATAAATCTTTTGACCACACATATATATTTGATAAATGTTAGAATTCCAACTATTAGGGTTCATAAAATTCGGATCTTGACCTAATAGATAATTTGTTTGGATCAATATGTGACGAAAAACCCAACATTGGTATCAGAGCTCTAGTTGCTCTCTTACATGATCTTATCAAGTTTATTGACCTAATTGCTATTGATGTTTTATCTTGTTGACAAATCATGCATGATTGAATTGATCTATTGATATATCAATTGATGTTGAGAGCCCCACTACATTTGTGAAACCCTAAATATGTGTATTGCTCTTATTATTGTTATTTGAACAAAACAAAATTGGAAAAATAAAACTTTGCACAAAACCTATATGGCGACAATGAATTGGTCTTGAAAGGGAAAGGATCGAAAACATGTGCCTTTGGGGCACTAGGCAATGGGGGATCTGCAGAACCCCATGTACAGTCCAGCAAGGGTAGAGTGATAAATCTCCTGTTGCGATCGATAGCCGCATTAGGTGCAGAGCACTGACTACTGCGCATCTGCTGTAACTTTCAAAATGAATTAATCTCTGATGTTGAATCGGAACCCACTGAGCAACATTTGTTGGAACCGGATGAAAGTCTATTTTTCAACGACTGTAGTTTCGGCTCAATCAGAGCTCGGTGCTGAAAGTTATGGAGCCCACTGCAGATTCAGATTATCCTTTTTGTGAAAGGGAAAACTGCCATCAATCTCTATCATACTGAATCATAACCAACAGAATAATAAGGCTTTGGATTCATAACAAACTCTAGTTTCCAACGACTCTGGTTTCAGGTCGATCAAAGTTCTGTACTAGAAGTTATGATTAGAATTCTAAACATTGCGCAAGTTGTAACAATTGCAGGTTCAGGTTGTCCTTCTGCAAAGGACACCGTAACACCCTAGCAACAACCAGATCCTATAGGGGTGCTGGGGACACCATAACCAATGCCTAGCAGGCTACTATGGCCTCTCCCAAACCTCGATCACGCCAGCTATGGATAGCAGGCACATGGCTCATGTTGCATTGACCAGAACACTGGGCATGCCCGTAAATTCAGTAGGGCGGCCCGGGTTCACTAGGACAACGTGCTATGCACACTTAGGCGTATGCATGGATTATGGAATTCACAAGCACCTATGCATGTAGCAGTGAATAGGCACATACAAGAGTTTAGACTCAAGCCAAGCGATTTCGTTGACCACTGAAATTTTGTCAAACGTGTATATGGGTGCACGATTCAGACAAATAATTGTGCTGAGTCATTAGATGTCTACGAAACCTAAGAGATATATCAAGAATACATGCATGGAATGGTGACTCGAATAATTTCTTCGGAACTATCAGATAAATCACAATACGATCGACTAAATATTACTATATGAGAAACTACAAACATCATTTTCATGAATGAGTGATAGGTTACGCCCTTAGGGGCAAGTACATACAAACGAATCGTATGACTAAGATGTTAGATCTGACAACTAATAAATGTTACTGATCTAATTGGCCAGGTCGGTGAATATCAGGTGGGAGGTTTTCCGTTCAATAGAACTTTCCTTAATTACAGAACTACCTTTCAATTACATTCCTTAGTTAATCACCAATTAGACTGATATTAGTCAGTCTCAATATACAATGATATTTAAAAAAATAAATATTCCAGCATAACCCCTGTAAAAAGAGCGTTAGTTCAATTATACAGTAATTGGAGTGAGGTACGCATGTAGTGAATCTCCTTAAGACAATTACGTCCCTCGCTACGATGCTAACAGGTTACTGGACGCTGGTCTCCTAAGATACAACACTCATTCACGGTATTTGGATAGCACTGTCAAATCACCGTATAATCAAATCGTAATTAATCAGTACCAATGTTCAAAATAACGATAACGTAATGACAATGTTTTTCTTCTGTTATGTTAACATAGGTTATAACGTAACGCATAACGTAGGTTACGTGATTTAATGTTTATTTAATAAAAATAAATATATACTATATTAAAAAATTATAAATAGAAAAATAATTTTTAAAAATTAAAAAAATATCAAAACAATATATATACACATTTAGCAAATTCACAACAATTTTTAGCAAGTATTATTCCATCTACATAAGCAATATGATCCGTATATTTCATTATATTTCATAATTTTTATCATGCTATTCAATCTACACAAAGATTCATAATTCAATCATAATTCATAATTTCTTAGTCACTCTATTCATTATAATTCATAATTCAATTTACAATATGCTATTTAATTATCCCCCCGTGTCCTTTACTCTCTCCGATAATTTACCCCTGATCTCTCTGCTCTCCCCTCATCACTCTCTCTACTTTCTCCCCCTGCGATCTCTCTCTCTCTCTCTCTCTCTCTCTCTCTCGGCTCTCTCGATCGCTCTCTGCTCTCTCCCCCTCAGGAGAGAAAGCAGAGAGAGATCGGGAGGGAGAGATCCGGGAGAGAGACTGAAGAGAGAGAAGAGAGAGCTTACATGTGCTTGGAGACGGAACCACCGCTTGGAGATGACGTCGGCGAGAACCAACACTACAGAGAACCACCAGAGGTAGTTCGTCTTCTATTGTCAACTAGAGAGAGGTATGTCTTCTTTCTTCTCGACGCCGAACGAGGAGACGACGACGAGGTTGCAGAGAGGACGACGAGCGAGCGAATTTGTGGGGATTTTTTTGCCATAGACCAGGAGAATATGGGGGGTTTATAAAAAGTTACTTGTACCATATCGTAGGTTACAGTGTGTTACATTAATAACGTAACGTAACGTAAGTTACGGGCAAAATAACCATAGTTATCAAACATTGCGTTTTTTAGACCTTTACATGACAATTGGTCGACGTTACGTTATATAACGAGTTATAACGGGTTACATAACGGGTTTTTTAAAACACTGATCAGTACCTTCACTAATTGGAATTTCAAAATACTTCGATAAAGACAAATTTCAGGGAGAATATTTGTCTTAATATGGAGAAATATTCACTGTAGGAAAAAAGGAGGAAGAAAGAAGAATTTATGTTTTAAGAAGGCACAGATTTAGATAACAATTCTGTTAATCTTTAGAATTTGTTGAATTTTCTGTTTCTTCTTGCGGACCAGATTTCTCCGTTTGAAAATGGTGTACAGAAGAACTCTATGTTCTGTGTGTTTAGAAAAGACAGAGAGAAGTGCTATTTATAGCGCTCCTGAAAAATCCGTTGGAGGAAACGGGAGCAGTTGTGACCGTTCCTGTCTGAACCGTTGGAACTGTTTTGTCTGAACTGTTGCAACGGTTCGGTGAACAGCTCCAATCGCGCATCGGATCAGGTAGCGGGTGGATCGCATTAACACCCGCGACCCATCGCACCCGTGTGGCCTAATCCAAAAGGAACCGGATAGGGTTCGCACCCGCACCCAGGCCCCAGCCTCGGCCCAGGCACCGGGGCGGGCGGACATGGTTTTCCCCCAAACGCGCGCGAAAACTCTAAGTACCCAAAGGACACACTCTTTATTCCCATCTTTTCATATTTAAATACTTCAACTTTCTACACCATATCCAATGTGGGACTAAATTGTTTTAGCATCCTTTAGTCCCTTTAGCTATTGAATTAGGTTAAGTTTTGATTTGAATATCTTATTCATTTGAAAACGGAATTGAACATTTGAATATACTACGTTCATCCCCAATGGAAGGAGAACACACTCCAACCATTATCCGATTGATTCTCTTAATGGATCTCGCCTTAATTCAGCTCAAAGATTCACTTAAAATTTTTCGTTTTCCAAACATAAGATTGTGATGCGCTTAGGCCCACAATAAAAATATGGATTAAGCTAGGCTCTTATGATAACAAGATATTGCAGTATGCAAAGACCACGAGGGTACGTTGTAGGCCATGACCTCCGAAAGGGAACTCTAACTTGGTATGGATACCATGTGATAAGACAATCTTTAGGACTGATCCAATCACTGAGCAAAAGACAGAGAGAAACTAATAAGTGTAACGGTTTCAGATCACACAATTAGCAATGGGAAATTAACAGTTGTTCCCAAGGGGTTCCATCGCAAAAACTGAAAGTGTATTAGACACATCTATGAGCAAAGGTATTTTGGTGCTAAAATGAAAGTATAGAACTTTTACGAATTAATTCATAAACACAACAGTCAAGTTGTGGGTAATCTCAAGGAATAAGAAACCAATTCTGATAGTGGGAAAAGCCAGTCATAAGACACTGACTGCAGTCTTATGTTTCTGCTGTAACTTTCATCCTAAATCAATCTTTATACTATATCGGAATCCACAGAGTACTTATACCATTGGAACCAGATGAAAGTCTATTTTCCAACGGTTGTGGATTCAATTCAATCAGAGCCCTGAGATGAAAGTTATGACCAGAATAGTGAACAACATGCAGGCTGCAGCCACTGCAGATTCGAGCTGAATCAATGTTACCAGAAATTGAATTTTTGGCTGCTCACTCGAATCCAAAGAAGTGAATTACGAGAGAAACTGTACTGGAATAATCCGAGACAAGCAGATTTGTTAGGATACGTGTTTATAACTCATAGAAAGGATCACATCAAGATCCAAGATGTGAAAAATGGTGCACATCATGCGTGATAAATTCCTACGATGGGGAACACACGTAAGACGTAAAAGATTAGTCAATCATACGGAGATCGTGAATCCTACGGTTGGGATTGCATGATGAATGTACCATATCCTACGGTGGGGATTAGACGTATAATGTAGATAAATAAATTGTTAGTTCACGATTAAATTGGGTATGCAATGTTGCACTTCTTGTTGTTCTAATACTTTTATTGCATTGTGCGCGTAAATTGAGAATAACTAATTTTTAATAAGTTCCCATGAATGGTAACCGAAAAGCGTGCGACCTTTTCAATTTCATGACTAATTAATTATTGTTAAATAATTATATCTCGAAATACAATGTAGTGAAATCTTATTATGTGTATCTCTGAATTGAATAATTACATATATGCATATGAATTGTTGTTATGAGATAATAGATAAATGTTTTCATATTCACTATGATAGAATCACTGAAAGAAACCATACTGCAAATGAGAAACATGCATACTCTCCTATTATGAGAACTACTTCCAGTGGCTGGAGCATGCTCTTCACATCATTAATGGTGTTGACAATTCTCTTTTAGAAGAGGAAGCCCCACATAAACATGTCGTTGAGGTGGTGGGCAATGAAGAGCTGTATCAAGAATATCACAATTAGGATGATAGGAATTATATTGTTCGGAAACTCATCATGTGTGGTATTGATGACAAGCTGATCATGGAATACGATCACATCATCTCTGTAAAGACACTGTGGAAGATTCTGGAAGACAAACTGAGCATACCACCTATGGAGATGAGGCTCCGTATGCAAACATGTCTAATGGAGTATCTCTGCAAAGCAAGCGACTCCATTGCACATGACCTAAAGTGCATCAAGGACGACGTGGAGAGATTAGTCTCTCAAGGTGTACATGTCTCACTTGATGAGCATGTGTCGTACATAGTGAAATCTTTGCCATTTTCATGGCAAGATAGTTGCATGAAATTCCTTAGGGAATTCGAAACATATGACCAGTTGAAGGATCTCATGTACGTCTTTAGAACTCAACTTCAAGAAGATATTTAGAGAATAAACTATCCAACAAGACCTCAAATCTTGGTGAAAAGAGGAAGGGTGCGTCCCCCCATAAAGGGGAAGTAAAATTCCAATAAGAGAATACAGCCCAAAAGAACTAAGAAATTGGACATTTGCCAAAATTGTGTCGGTAAGGGGCATTATGCATATGGATGTCAAAAGTTTTACCTTGAACTTAGTTTCTTTTTCCTGATCTTTCATTGCACTCGTGATTTAAAGATTACCTAAAATTCTACAATAATTAATTGCAGAAAAAGAAATAACCAGAAGGTAAGAAAGCAAAGAAAGATCACCACGAAGAGGAGAAAAGCCAAAGTTTGAGGATGGAGAGACCTCATGGGTCATTAAAGATTGAGATTGTAATAAACTATCTAATATTTTTTAAGAAACTATTTGAGTCTTGTTTCTTTTTAGTACACTAATCTTGTTTTGTTGGAAAAACAAGTTAGATTCCCATTTTTGGTATTGTGACAGAATTCACATTATTTCTAGTTGTCATGAAAGATGTTTTTGGAAATGTGATTACGGCTGATATGTTGGTTGTTTCTTGATATAGTCTTGTGCGATGCCACATATTATCTTGTGATGATAAATTGTGGTAATGACACATGAGGATGCAAATATTTCTGTTGATGGATCAAGAAATAATATTTCTTTGTGCTCAGTTTTGGGATGTGTGGATAAATGTATGTGAGAAAGTGCATATACGCCTTCATTAGTGATGAGCATTTTTCCCCAAAATAATTTGTGCAAAAAGAAGGATATTTTGTCTAGTAAGAGATACCTATCAAAGGTAAACAAAGGTCCTTTAAATACTTGCGATCCTATAGGAAATGCGCAGTAACAGGGTGGCCGCAACATCTGCGACCATAGGGTTGTATACTGACTACAGTCCTGAGTTTCTGTTGCAACTTTCAACCTAATGAGTCTTTCATACTGAATTGAAATCCACAGAGTAATATACCGTTGGATCTGAGAAGAAGTCTATTTTCTAACAGCCGTGGATTCAGCTCAATCAAAGCCCTAGACTGAACGTTATGACCAGAAAGGTCCCTAAAGTGGAAACAATGATCGTGTTGAAAGATGATTATTATAGACAATCATGGTAGTTGAAATGACATAGCTATTATTAGAATTTTCCTAATTAGTTTGGGATGACGAATCATTTATAGAACGAACCCAATTAAAAGTATGCACTTTGATGTGAATAAGCAAAATGTTTTGAATTCACATGAGTCTCATTTATTGAAGTAATTAGTTACTTTTTGAGAATAAATGTAGAATGAGTTTGATCTAGTCAAATCATGAAGATGACACAGTTGAAAGGCCGCAATAGAGACTTACAACTACACAACAAGGACACCATTCGAGTGGAAGCTTATGACAGACACATGGAAAGTGTGTAAACACTTTGCCCTAACGTGCTCTAAAATTTAATGAGAGATGCTTGATGGTTTAATGAGACAGATTAGAATACAATAAAGCATTTACTTTTAAAAGAAAACGGCTAAAGTGACTTGAGAAGTCATCGTTGTCATATTCCTATTAAGTTATCGGGGTGATTAACGAGGTTAATCCCAAAAAGTGGTCAAGGGTAACGTAGATAGACATTACCACCACTTGGAGTGATAATGAGAATAATGTTCGCGGAACGATTATCAATCACTCCATGTTGCCACAAATGGTGAGCACGAGACCGATAAAGTGAATATGAATTAAAGCGGCAAAAGAGTGGATGTTTTAGATCACCACTAACCACGGGAGATGGTTGATAAGGACAAATGTTTTGGGCATATTATCACGCCGCTGTGGGAATAACACTTTAGGTGTGTAGTTACCCACTAAGAGAAAAATGAGTAATTGACTCTACTCTTTGAGTTACACTTGAGATACTAAATTGGAGTTGGTTGCAATACGCATCGGTTGATAATTGGTAGTGATAAAATGTAACTGGAGATGGTGGAAATCATGAGATAAATGTGTTCAGCAAATACGTTCACTTCCCACCTCACATACGGAGGGCACCAGAAGGTCACAGGGTGGCACATCTGGTATGAGAGCTAGATACGGTCGTAAGCTCGACCACGTATGTTGCTTGTCACCTTTGAACATATTAAACTGGTTGAGTCGAAACTTGAAATAATTCGAGTTAGACGATTTTGATCGGAGATTAACTCTTGCATTGTTGTTAATTAATAAAATGTTCTACCAGACGCAGTATTCATGGTGAGATGGGTACTGGTGATGCAACATTGGTGGATCGCAATCGCCTTCAATCAAAAAAAAAGAGGAAACTAGGGTTTAAGAAACAGAGGTAGGAACTTGAATATGGTTGGGCTTCACATCTTTTGTACAAAATTAGACTTCACACTCTTTACACAAATTTCAAGATCAAATCCCAAGAATTTTAACTGAAAATTTTAATTAATCATTCAATACCAATAAGAGAAGCATTGGGGCCTATTTATAGGCTTTACAAAAGTCCATTTTTCAGAATATAACCGATGTGGTACTAAACTTTTAAATAAACGAATACAACTAAATTCAAAATAAATTAAAATCAAAATAAAAACTAGACCTAAAAAATGCATTGCGTCTTTTTCTAATGTAGCTTGCTCAATGGAGTGATGTCCTCATCATTTGGCCCTTGGATGAGAAAAAATCGACTCTGTTGAATGTGAACTGGGAAGCTTCTACTGGCCGTGCTAATGCTCAAGTAAGTCAGGTCAAGCCGTCGGAGATCCATCTCAGTAATCCAAGAATTTCCTGGCTCAAGTCTTCCTCTCCACTTAATCAGACAATGTTGTGTTCCTACATCTCTGGTAGAGATAATATAATCATCCAAAATAGAATCTATATTTTCTTCTGCATGAGATAATTTAGGAGAAAGTGGAGGTAATGGAGGGTTCTCAGAAGGAAGGTCAAGGGTAGGCTCATCCATGAGTGGATTAGATTGGGTATCAAGAGCACCTCTGAAGAGGACATCACACTAGTTTCTAGTTGATTTTATGTCTTAGTTTATTTTTGAGTTTAGTGTTTTTTTTATTGTACTTTATTACCACATCGGTTATATTCGAGAACTGCACTTTTGTGAAGCCTACAATAGGCCCCCTAACTTTTTTATTCAGTAGACAATGATAAATTTCTTTCAATTAAAATTTCATGAGCCCTGAGCTCTTTAGATTGGGTTTTAAGTCGTGGTGTAAGGGGTGTGAAGCTCAAATTTATCCAATTTTCTTATTTTTTATTTCTTAAACCCTAATTCCTCTTTTCATTTTTCTTTCAAAACCCTAATTCTCAATTTCTTTAATTGAAGGTGATTGTGATCCACCCGTATTACATCAGTTTGTACCAGAGCTTTGATCTCAACTCGCTTCAAAATTTCCTTCTCTCCGAAAAAAACCTTAGCCTCTCTCAAACCCTAAATCCATAAAAAAAATTCAAAATTCCCAAAAAAAATCACCACGAAAATCCAAAGAAAATGTCCAAGTTCTCATGTTCATCTTCTTCCTTAAATTCCTCATAAAATAAAATAAAAACCTAACTCTTCTGCCGCTGCAGCTAACCGTTGCCACTTCCCCTCCGCCACCGCCACTGCAGCCATTTCACCTTCCCCACCGTAGCACGCCACCACCTTCGGCTTTTCACCAACTCCCTCAAATCTAAAGAACTCATCCACCACCTCCTCCGTCTTCCTTCCCAAACCCATCGACAGCTTCTTGCATCTTCACCTGCATCGTTGTCTTCACGCCACTGTCATTGCCATCCCCTCATCATGTTAAGCTGTGGAGCCAGATTATTGTCTTGACGGAGTCAACATGATGGTCTCGAAGCAACAATGGAGCTTTCCGGGACATGATGTTGGCGAGTTCGAAGTTTCAGGTTGATAGCAAGGACAAAGCGGAGTGACAGCCTCCGGAGTGATGGAGTCTCCAGAGCGAAAGATCACTCTGTAGTACCTAGTCGAAGGAGCACTCCGAAGCTATAGAGCAGAGTTACACCTCAGTGAGCGGAACAAAAGCGATCCAGCCTAGAAGTGGCCTAGTCCAGTCGATACCCGATCCAGTCTGAAAGCGGTCCAGTCCAGAAGTTTTTATGCCAGTAAAACTTGGGGAACACGTCAAGGTCAATTTAGGGATCTTACAACTTATAACTCTAGTTTATCCTATAAAAGAGGATGTGCTGTCATTAGAGTTTAAGTGTGATGAAGCATTAATCTGTGAGTGCCATTGTCAGAGTGGTTATGAGGATTCTCTTCTTTTCTCCTGTAATCTCCACCTGCGTATTTTTGATTGTATTTCTTATGTCCATGTGGATGATCACAGGAGCAAGTTGGATCCAAGTCCAAGAGGTGCATCTTCATTGGGTATGATACAAGCGAATATGACTATCGGTCTTGAAATCCAGAAAATTGAAAGATCCTTAGTCATAAGGATGTAATATTCAATGAGAAGATGTGCAAGAACTTGCTAACGGAGAGGAACACTTCGGAGTCAGAGTTCGTTGAACTTGATGATATCCTTGTGGAGAAGGTTTGGAGCATTCCGAAATGGAATAAGAAGCTCTGAGTAGAGCCTCTGACACTCCAAAACGAGTTGAGGCGATCAACTAGGACGATTAGAGCTTCGGAGAGATATTCTCTTGCCTTGCAATATCTGTTGTTGACTGACAGTGGTGAACCTGAGTGTTATGAGGCTTTGCAGGTGAAAGATAAGGTCAAGTAGGAGCTTGTTATGGATGATGAGATGGAGTCTCTCATGAAGAACCAAACATGAGATTTCATTGAACCGCCAGAAAGCAAGTAAGCCCGGCATAATAAGTGAGACTACCGGTTGAAGGAGGAGAATGATGGCACCAAGAGGTACAAATCGAGGATGATTGTGAAGGGATTTCAACAGCGATAAGGTATCGACTTAAACGAGATTTTCTCTTCTAATGTGAAGTTAACTAATATTAGATATGTTATGAGCATTGTGGCAGTAGAGGATTTACATATGGAACAGCTGGATGTTAAAACTGCGTTTCTCTATGAGGATTTGGAGGAGTACATCTATATGACAGCCATAAGGCTATATCATGCCGGAAAAAGAGCAGTTGGTTTGCAAGATCAAGAAGAGTCTCTATGACTTGAAACAGGCTCTGAGGCAGTGGTATCTGAAGTTCGACAGATTCATGGTTAGTAGCGAATTCAAAAGACTGCAGGCTAATCACTATTGCTATTCCAAGTAGTTTGAGAATTCCTACGTCATACTACTGTTGTATGCAGATGATATGCTTTGCCGGATCAAACATGAAAGAGATTGTGAATCTCAAGGCTAGGTTAGGGAAAGAATTCCAATGAAGGACTTGAGTCTGGTGAAAAGAATTTTTGTAATAAGGATCAGCAGAGAGAGGGAGAAAAGAGGTTAAAAAATATCACAAACTGAGTATGTGGAGGTGTTGAAGAGGTCTAATATGGCAGATACTAAACCTATGAATACTCCGCTCGGAGGTCACTTTAAGCTCTCAAAAGGCATATGATCCGACAACGGAAGATGAGAAGGCTCTCATATCAGAGGTGCCATATGCATCAGCTGTGGGCAGCTTGATGTATGCTATGGTTTGTACGATGTCAGACATTACTCAAGTAGTGGGAGTTATCAACAGATATATAGCAATATCGGGAAGGAGCATTAGAGAGGTGTAAAGTGGATCTTAAGATATCTGAAAGGGAGTTCAGATATGGCTTTGTGTTATGATGCATGAACATTCGTCTGCAGAGATATATAGACTCCGACTTTGCGGGTGATGTAGATAGTCGAAAGAGTACCACAAGTTATGTTTTCACTTTGAAAAGTGGAGCAGTGAGCTGAGTGTCGAGGCCGCAAAAGGTAATCTTGTTTACGACGGAGGCCGAATATGCTGCAGCGACAGAAGCTTACAAGGAGTTGATATGGCTGGAGAATTTTATGAAAGAGCAAAAGGCAAAGAGCAAGTGACTCCATCACTGCACAGTGATAGCCAAAGTGTTATAGATCTTGCCTACAATCCAGTTTATCATGACAGAGCCAAGCAAATTAATGTGCGGTACCACTCCATCCGCATTCTTTTAAAAGATGGTGTTATCACTTGTGAAGATATACACGAGTCAGAATCTCGCAAACATGCTGGCCAAGGTGATCACGACGGAGAAGCTGAATACCTGCTCAGCCTCTGTGGGTCTTCTAGTTTGAAGATCTGAAGTTAAGTCGCAACAAATGCCACTGAGTTAAGAGTCGGAGTACAAGAAAGAGAACAGAGTGCTGCTATTATGACAATAATCAGTCTTCAAGTAGGAGATTGTTAAGTTGTGGAGCCAGATTATTGCCTTGACGGGGTCTACATGATGGTCCCAGAGCGATGAAAGAGCATCGGGGACATGAATTGGGCGAGTTCGGAGTTTCAGTTTGATGGCAAGGACTGAGCAATAGCTTCCGGAATAACAAAGTATCCGAACCGACAGCCTCCGGAGTGATGGAGTCTCCAGAGCGGAAGATCACTCTGCAACACCTAATCGGAGGAGCACTCCAAAGCTATAGAGTAAAGTTACTCCTCGGAGGTGTGAAGCAGAAGCGGTCCAGCTTGAACGCGGCCCACTCCAGCCGGGGCCCACTCCAGCCTGAAAGCGGACCAATCTAAAGCTTCCATGCCAGCAAAACTTAGGGACACGTCAAGAGCAGTTTAGAGATTTCACAACTTATAACCCTAATTTATCCTATAAAAGAGGATGCGTGTCATTAGAGTTTAAGTGTGATGAAACATTAATCGGTGAGTGCCATTGTTTAGAGCGACTGTGAGGATTCTCTTCTTCTCCCTTGTAATCTCTCTGATAATAGTATATTTGTGTGTGGCTTCGTGATTTTTCCTGATTTGAGTTTTCTACGTAATTTCTGGTGTCTGTGACTCATCTATGTTTTTTTGCATCTTTTCTTCTCCCGCGTTGTTGTGATCCCGACACATCAATCTCAAGATCTTTTATAGCTCATGTCGCACCTCCTTTGACCTCACGCCGCCACCGCCCTCTCATGATCCAACCACAACGTCGCCACCACCCCAATCTCAAGATCCACCACCTTCGCTCATCTTCAGTGTTGTTCAGCGGATATTGATCTCAGAAACCGCCACGATCTCCTCAGAATTCCTCATGATCTCCTTAGAAATTAGCATCTCGTGTCGTCACTGCCTCGCTGTCTTCACCGGATCAACACCACCTCGCCGACAGTTCCTCGCCACTACAATCACCTCAATTCTCTTCGTCGACTTCCACTTCTTCGCTGACGCCAATGGAGCGATCGGCTATCAGATCCGATCGCTTCCCTCCCTCGCCGCCTCGTTTGTTGTCTTTACCATATTCCTGATGTCTTCACCCACAGAGTTTCGTCGAGGAACCCTAGTTGATTTAGGGTTTAAAACAAATTGGGTCTAACCCAATCGGGGGCCGACTCGCCCGCGAAGCCAGAGAACCCGATCCGATCTTAGCGGATCAGATTGTAAGATAGTGGGTCGGATCCACCAACCCGACCCACTACGAGCCGTGGGGGTGTAAACGGGTCGGGTTCGGGTCAAGTCCGTGCCATATCCGAACCCGAACCCGAACCCGATAAGGAATTCAGGTGCGAACTCAAGTTCTGGTTGGAATCTCTTCTTTCTTATCGGGTTTAGGTCGGATTCGGATTTTAAATAGGCGTATTAAAGTTTCAATGAGAGTTATTTTTTAAAGTGTATTTCAATTTTATTGGATGCAAAATAAAAATTTATATACTTTTCTTTTATAATAATATGATCAAATTCTCAATTTTATAATTTATTAATTTAAATATAGTGAAATGTATGATGATGAGTATCATTTTATAACATTTACTTTCTTTTCGGATTTGTTATCGGATTTCGGGTTTGAAATAGTCATATCCGAACCTGACCCGATAAGAATTTTGGATCTAAATTTTAGATCCGAACCCGACCCATTTGTAAAAGATTGGATCGGGTTATCGGGTTTTCGGGTACCATTTATAGTCCCAATGAGCCGGCTGTTTGAGCCGATCCAAACCGGCTCAGCCGTTGATGTCAGCGGCTTCTCTACTGACGTCATCGGCTCATCGAGCCAACCCCGAGCCATATCCGAGCCGCTAGCGATCGGCTCCAGTCGAGCCGGAGTCATTGGCTCAGACCGAGCAGATTCAGAGCCGCGACTCAATGGAGCCGACTCAGAGCAACTCGACTCAGCCGAGTTGACTATGTGGCTTGACTCGTACCTATCAGTCGAGTTCAGTTGCAAATCAGTTCTTCTGGACGCCATTTTGAGTTCGTTTCAAGGCCGAATTGAGCCAATTTTAAAGCAACAGATTCGTGAAGATTAGTTCTACGTATCTATAGCCTTCACATCCAAATTCGAGTTTCGGTAGTCTATCAAATTCAGCTCAGCATATCAGCGCACAACAGTTCAAAGGTCCGTTTCTCGCCCGTTCGAAGTTTGTTTCGAGCTTCGTTCAAAAATTGGGTCTGTAACTGAGTCCCGAAGCCAGAGGAAAGATTTACATGGGACAACAGAAGGGCAGTGATTCTTCAATAACTTCTGATCTTTATACACTGAAAGTTTATTCATGAAATTTCTTTTGTGGAAGATATATAAATATTTATGCTGATGACTAGAAAATTGAATGGGATATATATGCGTCTATCCCATATTTTCGAGATTCTAGTGACCATTATGAGTATGAAAATTGAGAAAATCATCTTAAAGATTTCTTCAGTTATTTCTCTCTGACGTTTGAGCAAAAGTGTCGTTATGTCCAAATGAAGCTGGTTGAAGAAGCTTATTGGTGATGGACAGATAATTATACTCTGTCGATGCTGATTTATCTTACAGGATTTTCTTCATACTCGTTTTGCTCCACACTTCATGCATCTAATGTTGAGCATGAGCCCGAGCTCGAGAGATCACAATTCAGCGATCTAGTCACTATATGTAAAGAGATTATAACTGGCATGGTTAAGATTCGAGAAAGCATGACTGCAAAGGTTGTTACAAATCCCGAACCTCCAGTCCTTGTGGAGACAAAAGTTGCTGAGGACCCAAAGCCAGAGACAATTTGTTAAAGATCCAAAACCAGAGCTAAAAGTTGTTGCTGGATTAGTATCACTGCAAGAAGAGATTTCTCACAATCTACATAAGTTAAAGAGCTCCCTATTGAGACCCTTATAAATCTTCCAGTAGAGTTTACCACGGAGATAGAACCATCTTTGGCAACTATGAGGGCTTCGTTATTCTTCAGATCGCCTAATGTATACGACCCCTTGCAGATATTTCTCCAAGAGACAATTTCAAAAGAGATTGGTACCTTAATATGTGTGTTACATTTCAGTAGAGCTGATTTGACTTGTTATATTGCATGTATCTTGTTCGAGCTCCCATCGATAACTTATTTGTCACAGAAGTCAGTTTCACCTCCACCACTTTGGTCTCGATGTGACGTACTAATGCTAATTTTTCGACCACCACCATGGCCCGATTGAGATACTTCGTGAGAAGAGCCCTCACTATACAGGGTCTCCCACCCCGGGGTAAATGATGAGGATATCACAGCAATTTCTGGTTGCTTTTATGTCTTAGTTTATTTTTGAGTTCAGTGTTTTCTTTTATTGTGTTTTAGTATCACATCGGTTATATTCAGAAACTGCACTTTTGTAAAGCCTATAAATAGACCCATGACTTCTTTATTCGGTAGACAATGATGAATTAAAAAAATTTCAATTAAAATTTAGTGAGCCTTGAGTTCTTAGGATTGAGATGTGAAGTCTGTGGTGCAGAGAGTGTGAAGCCCGTGGTGCAAGGAGTGTGCGAAGCCCAAATTTATCCAATTTCTCTATTTCTTTCTTCTTAAACTCTAATTTCTATTTTTATTTCTCTTTCAAAACCCTAATTCTCATATCATTAATTTGAAGGTAATTGTGATTCACCCGTCTTACATCAACCTCTATATGAAATCAAATCCTTAATATTAAAGTGCAACTAATGTTAAAATCTGGTGAAAAGTCCACCACATAAGCATTTGAATTGATCCCCTTGAAGATTTGAAAAAGTAATGTGCTTCGCGCGTGCAATTTCACGGTCCTCGGAGTAAATCGTCTAGGTCTCAGACGAACCATCACATAATCATCAACATTAAATGTTCTTAATCGATGGTGTAAACTAATAAAAGCTTTATAATCAGATTATTTTTATTATTTTGTCTCTAATTTTCTCAAATAATGCACGCGTGTAAAATGTGAATGCATGTGTAGAGTCTGATACCTAGAATGGTGTGGTGTTGGCAGTAGAGGAAGAAGGGATTGACGATCAAAGCAGACAAGGCCAATAGAAGAAAAATAGAGTGATAGCAATTGGTGGTAGGAGAGGTGGAGTCGGCAACAAAACCAAGGAAGGGAAAGAAAGAGCTCATTTCTTCAGTTTTTTATCAATGACCTTTGCACTGATTAGGTTAATTCTTTTAGTTCTCTTGAGTGCGACAAGTGTCTGCTCAAGCTGTTTAAACTTGGGTCTTAAGGGTAGTAACTAAATCTTCTTACCTTTATGAAAAATTGACACATGTTAGATCGACTATAGATAGTGACATTTTTGTCAAACAATCATGGTCTATCTAAAATAATTTGACCAACGTCTAAGGTAACCACATCACACCAGATCTTATCCTTATAAAGATAAAAGTCGACTGAGACAAGACACAGTTGCTTTACTTCTAGGGTCGTGAAGTTAATCTATGACACCTTGTACGGGTGGGATGGGTTACTGCCTTTAATTCAAGCCTTTCAGTCACCTTGGACAATATTGTATTGATACTATTGTCCACAATCACCTTACAGTTCTTTTCTCTAATATTGGTGAACATGTGAAAGTTTGTAGTTCTTCTCCAGTCATTGACTTTGTTCGAGCTGCGCTAAGGTATACCTAACTACTCCTAAATGGGCTATGTCGTAACAAGGAATTCGGTCAGTTGACGCTACAGTCCTAATGCGGCTCCACTAAACTCAGCAGAAGCATCTGAGCCGTCATGTTGGTGCACAAACACTTCTACACCATCTTCTTTTCATCTTCTTGACTTCTATGGGCATGTTCGATTTGATGCAAGTGAGAGGAAAAGGTGAAAGTATGAAATGGAGAGAAAATGTGAGAAAATGTAGGAAATTGGAATTTGTGCAAGTTTTTTGGTGTTTGGCTATAATGGAGCTGTTTGGTTAAGGGTGGAAGTGAGGAAATGAGTAAGTGAGGAAGTAGTAATTGTGAAGTAGTAATTGGTTAGTGAGTTTTTCAGTGTTTGAATGTTATTGTGAAGTGTGGTTTGAAAAATGTTGTCTTTTCCGGTATTTGGGTGGTAATGTAAAAGTGAAAGTGAAAAAGTTGACAACAAAGTTGACCGCAAAATAATATTAAAATAAAAATTAATTAATAAAATAAAAATTAGATTGTAATTAGAATGCAAGTAAGATTTACATGATCACAAAATTAATTGTTTTGAGGTACAATTTATTACAAATGAGATTTACATGACCGCAAATTAACTGTAGCACCCTAGAAGTAAGGAAGTAATTCTGTAAAAGGGAAAAAGAAAAGGAAAAGGAGTTTTCTCATTTTCCTTTTCCGGTGTTTGGATAGATAGGAAAGTGAGCAACCCGTTTCCTTACTTTAGCCCGCTTCCTTGCAACCAAACATGCCCAATGTGGAAGTGTAAGTGAAAAAGTATATTGTGTTTTCCGAAGTTTGGTTAATAATGTGAAAGTGGAAGTGAAAAAGTTGATCACAAAGTTGACCGCAAAATAATATTAAAATAAATATTAATTATCAAAAATTTTGGACTATAATTAAACTGCAAGTGGGATTTACATGATCACAAAATTAACTGTTTTGAGCTACAACTTATTACAAGTGAGATTTACATGACCACAGAATTAACTATAGCATCTTCCAAGTGAGAAAATGATAATGTAAAAGGGAGGTATAAAAAGGAAAAAAAAGGGAAATTTTTTTTCTCATTTCCTTTATAGTTCCAAACAAATACCGAAAGTAGGAAATGAGTTTTCCCACTTTCGCCCCAAACCAAACACGCCCTATGAGAACTTCTACTAAAAGGGTTTCAGTTTGACTCGGACACTGGTTTGCAAAATCTCCTTACCCTAACATCTATAACACTGGGTACGCGAGTTGGCCTTCACTGGTTCATTACAGATTTTCTTCTCAAAAGTTGGTTTTGTAATAAACAGACCTGCTGTTCGACAGTTAAAAAACTGGAGGCTAGTTTGCTCTAGGCGAAAAAGATAAGCTACAACTAGGTTTGCTGGCAGTCGTTGTCTTAGAGCTATCCTTAAAATCAGTTCGATGAAAGAAGAATCCTTTAGACTCATCTAGGTCGGTGATCAGGTGATACGACTGTTTCAAGGTCTTGACACCTCGAGCTATGAGCTCTGACAGTGTTCGTTTCTAAGACTGACCTAAATCTAGATAGGGTCTGTTTGGGAGATTCTAACTCGATGGCATTGTCCCAATTCAGATATTCATCAAATTTTGCGATGTAATCGGCGGCCGACTTGTTCTCTTAAGTTAACTTATTTCATTTATCCAGTAACTGTTGACTAAAGCAAGGTGGAAGGTATTTGAGCCTAAGTTTCTCTTTCATGCCCTCCCGAATCTCAACTGGATCATCCCTTCTAAATCGCATCATCCTTTCAAGGGTCTCCCGATACTGTCTGTCTTGTCCAGTTAGTTTCATAATCGCAAATTAGACTTTTCTAGGCTCTAACATGTCACACTAACAAAATTAGCGGTCCATAACTAATGTCCAATCTATAAAAGCCTGAGGGTCTAAACATCCAACGAAGGAGGAAGCATATACTTTTACACTATTGGTGTATTGGGAGTCTGTGTCCTCAGTGTAAGAGGGTTGAGCTTGCCTATACCGATATGACCTATTGATAGCTCAAGACTCGTTCTCCTCTAAAAACTCTGGGGTTCACCTTCAATTTGTTTCTAACCTATTAAGTTGTGTGGCTATTTTCCTGCAGTTGGCGTCAGCCTGATCTTTTTACTCTTGCACTCATTGATCCATCCAGTCCATCCTAGCAAGAATCACGTGAAGTGTATTCTTAATACTAAAGTCCATGGGTGCAAAAGTTTCTCCTATTGAAAAATTTTATTACTTCTAGTTGTCATGCAAATGTTAACTAATCTTAAATGATGATTATTTTTTTTACTTTTTATTTTTTTAATGTAGGCAAATGATTGATGCTAGTGCAAAGTGCAAATTGCCATAAAGGTGAAATAAATGCTAATGCGAGACGAATCAGAGATCAAATTAATGATGAATAATACCAATTTTAAGCCTTATTGATTAACACATGATTAAGAAAATAAAATATTGAGAATGTGATTAAATTACACATGCTAACACAATAAATTCTCAAATTAATTCAAGTGATCACTGATTCATATCAACAAGTTGCATAGTTGTTATTGATTTTGATTTCCAGTTAAGGTCAGATCGCACAATCTCACTTTTGTGGGCAGTCGTCAATAGTTCTAGAACTATTTTGCGACATATTTAAGAGCTAACTATCTGATTAAGCAAATAAAATTTTCAATGATTATCTGAGAGACGATCGAAACTCGAACTTGAATATGAAGTCTGTCGACGCGTAGCTCTGATCTCCATGAGTCCAACGCCTTGAGAACTGCTCGATTTAGACTCCGAATGGCTAAGAAATAACCTGAAAATATGACTGCAAAACGGGTCTGCTAGCGAGTTGATGTACTGTAGCACTCGGGTCAGGTCTGAGTCGGCGATTCGGGTCAGCTCGAGTGAGCCGACATCAGCGTGGCTTGGGTCGACTGCATATCTGAGCCGGCTTACTCAGCTTGGAGTTGAGCCGATGTCTTGTATTCGGCTCGACGAAGCCGATATCAGCTTAGATCTCGAGAACGGCTCAGATCTGAGCCGTTCGTTCTCCTGTAAATTCCAACGAAGTATGGGGCTGGCTGCGACGGTCTAGTGCTAGCGACGACGCAAAGAAGGCGGCGACAACAACAATGAAGACGGTGGTCGTGAGTGTGGACAAGGCTGCTGGCAGTGGCTGCAATCTGACGACGACGACGAGGGCGAGGTGGCGCTGTTGTCGGTCGCTGTCGGTAAGGGTGTCAACAATGAGATCTGGACGAGGTCTGGCGACGAGGGTGTCAACGACAAGAAGACAGCGTGGTCGCAGAGATCACAAAGGTGTATAGATGGGTTCAACGAGGTCACAGAGGTGGAAAGATAGGTTGAGCGAGGCAGCAAAGAGATTTATATGGTTGCAGATTAGATCTAGTAACATCGAGATGCAGCAGAGAGGTCAACGAAGGTGCAGGAGGGCAGAGAAGTCGTTGTCGAGGGCGTAAAGAAGTGGAGAGATCGGTGAAGTCGCAGTGATAAAGAATAGGAATCAGCGAAGTCGCAGAGATGAAGAGATGGGCTCGGCAAGGTCGCGGAGGTGAAGAGGAGCTGCAGGCGAGGGGCAGTGGCAGAAGACAGATAAGGTGGCAGCGGCGCTAAAGAGCTATAGGGTTGCAGATCGAGAGATGGCAGTGGGAGTTAGGGTTAGGGTTTTGGTGAGTGTCGGGTTAGGAGAGATGAACAGTAAAGTTTTTTCTACAGAATCAGATCTAGGGTTTTGAGAGAAGGGAGATGAAAATTTTGAAGGGGGTTGAGAACCTAAGCTATGATACGAAAATGGTGTACTATGGGGGATCACAATCACCTTTAATCCAAAAGAAGAGGAAACTATGGTGTAAGAAAAAAATATAAAAATTTGAATAGGATTGGGCTTCACACCCTTTGTACAAGATTGGGCTTCACACCCCTTACACAAATCTCAATATCAAATCTCAAAAATTTTAACTGAAAATTTTAATTTTAATCATTAAAAACCAATAAGAGAAGTCTTGAAGCCTATTTATAGGCTTTACAAAAGTTCAGTTTTCAGAACATAACCAATGTGGTACTAAACTTTCAAATAAAAGAAAATAACTAAATTTAAAATAAACTAAAATTAAAATAGCTAGAATAAACTAGAACTAAAAATGCACTACGCCTTCTCCTAATGTAGCTTGCTCAACGGCGTGATGTTCTTATCAACCGAGTTGCTACTAGGTAGTTACTTATCTGGTGAAGTTATACATTGGGAAAACCCTTTGTTGGAAGACATCAAAACTTATACACGTGAGATCACCTTGGGCATAATTCATACCATGCATGCAGAGACCGAGAATCAAGCATATATGATATTTAGCACACATACGAAAACCTCAGGGGATTCATTATGTAGACTTGGGTAGGTGGTCACCATACCAGTGTCAGCAGCATAATCATTTGCTCTCAAGTGCCTGAGAAACCATAAGATATGCATAATTCTCATCTATTTATATTGCTGCTTTGATTCGCAAGTTCTCGAGGGTGACATAAGAATTTTGTACCAACAAACAAATTTTAGGAAAGCAATCAGTAATGAAAAATTGCATAGTACCTATGGGAAATTCATTGTTGACCCAAAGGTTCAATCAACCACGTAATTTGATTATTACCAACTCATGCAGTTAGAAACTAATGATCTTGAAATTGTTTTAAGTATATACAAGTTATTTATCAAAGATACAGATTATTCAAGATCATATTATAAAGTTCAAGCGCAATCAATACAAATTGAAATATCTCACGTTGAGGATTGGCGCTAAAGAAGTCGGATACTAATCAAGATATATACTAAGGACTTCAACAATTCAAGAAAAAGAATTTTGTGTTTTTGTAAGTTTAGAATTTGTATTGAAGTTTTAGTTTGTAGAATTGGCAATTCAAGCTTGACACACACCGGGCTTTGTTTGATAGTTTAAAGAGTTTTCAAAAGTTAATTATATGCAAAATCCAAGTTAATCAAAACTACTTTCAAAATGCTTTGGATTTGATGGAAAATCAATTTTAATATGAATTAAATCTTAAAAATAAGTTTTACCATTTGAAATATGCAGTGGAGTTTATCCATATATATTAGAGCTCTAAAATATCTCAAGAAACTTATTTTTATGTAACTTATGAAGTTAAAATTAATTTTATACAAGTTTCTGAAAAATAAATTTTCAACAAACTACTTTCGACAACCCTACTTGACACTGTCGAATGGATACTCACTGTCTACATTTTTGTGTTTTGAGCTGATAAACTTTCGACAGCCTATGCACACTTTCGACCGAATTTTACAGAGAGCTTAGAAAAACTCAGAACAGACTCATTTTCGATAACATTGGTAGTGTTTTTCACTAACTGTCTAACAGAGCTTTCGACAGCTCAAATTTGTTTTCGATAGTATTTTTCAGAAAGTTTGGTTTATCTCAAAGTTGTTCAGATTTTTGACAATTCTCTTTGATGTTCAGTAGCTTGTTACTAAAAAACTGTCATTGTCGTAAGTGCTTTCGACAACCAGTATAAAATTTATGAAAATAAATTTTTAAATTTTATAATTATAGCCGTTTGTGACCTTTGACTGTTGAAAGTCATGTACTAGCTTTCGACAGCTCATTGACTTCTCCCTGCTGTTTTTAGCAAACATATTAGTTATTCCTGTTTTGATTTTTGCTATAAACCTAAACCATTTTGCAAAGATTAAACATCAAGATTTACATCCAAGTTTACATAGAGTTTTTTAAAGTGCTAAGTGCTTCTAATCTTTAAGAGTTTTTTCTACTAAAGTTTTTAGAACTTTCTTCTTCTAATCTTCCAAAATCTCACATACATCAAGCTTGCTCTTCCAATCTCTAGCTATAGGTTTTTGTAAGAAGTTTCAGTGATCAAGAGAGGATGATAATCTTACTATCGTATTTGGTGTTGAGTACCTCTAAAGATATTGTGAGAAGTCAGTCTTGTGGGATCACATTATTGTAGGAGTTAAGGCTCCAGAGTTATCCAAGAGGGATCTTATTGTAGGTGTTGTGGTTCCAAATTGTGGTCTTGCGGGATCACATTGTAAGTGTATTTTCATTTCGTGAACCAGTTATAGTGCTTATATCTCCACAAGAGTTAGAGATAGGGACGTAGATCAGTGGATTGAATCTCGAAAACAAATCAATGTGTTTGCGGAGTTTGCTCTTTCTTAACTCTATCTCTTTACTCTTTATCTCTGCTCAATATATGTTGTTTATAGTTATAGTTACATACTAATTGTGATTGAGCTTGTTTACTGATACTTGTTATAGTTGTTTACTTTTGAGATTTAGTGTGTTTGTTACAAATAGATTTTAATTTTTACATAATTGATTAGCATCACCTATTCATCTCCTTTAGCTGATTTTCATTCATTTTTCATCTCCTCACTGTTTCACGCTTATGACTTTAATACTTTTTGTTTTTGTTTGGTGATTCAAAAAAAGCAATATTTTAAAGGTGAATGGTGTTAGGTACCATGGAGTCGCACGATACGCGAGTGTAGAAGCCATGTAGGTGGGTTGATGCACGAGAGTTAATTTCGGGGCACAGGAACACCACATTCTCACCACTAACATGACGTTTACTAATGGTTTAACGTTTACTTTTGATTTTTCCTCGGAGCTCCATTTTCACTTATTTAGTACAAGTTTGTAATTTGGAAAACCAAAGTGCAGGTGTCCCGTGATCCACCCCACACAAAGACGAAGACTATAAACCGAATGAACTGAGACAATGAAGAAGATTATGCACTACTCCTAAGTGACTAGGAAAAGAAGTATGTGCTATTGGGAGATGTAAGTTATTATCAAGTCGGATCCGCTTAGGCAGAGATCTTACCCGCCCGTGTCTGACTCGTGTTCGAGCCCGAGATGAGCTCAGACTACGCGCACATCTATGCGCGTGCAGATCTGAGCTTTCCTTCCCTGCTATCTAATGTGATTTTTCTCTCTCCAATCTTTTTCTTGATTTCTAATCTAATTTGGTTTCTTAATTAGTTGAGATGTCTAATTGAGATTGGATTGATTAAAAGATCATGATTGACTCAATCTAGGTCATAAGCCAATACATCCTCCAAATATTGTGAGAAAAAAATTAGAGAGATTCTTGTGTGTATGTGATAATTCTCTTTAGAGAGAATCTGCCTTCATCTTTAGAGAGAATAGCCATTAAGATCTCTAGGATTTTCTTTGTTGCATCGTTTTTCGAGGAAGAACGTTGTCGTGAGGTGATTTAGCGTGAAACAATCCGTTGAGACGTTCTCGCCAAGATCATGAGATAAACTTGGATTGTAAGGATTGCAAACAAGGTTCGATGGAATATAAAGGCAAGGAAAAAGTATCTACTTTGAGGATGAGATATAAGATCATGGATCAAGGACTCGGCCGAGTCGGATCCGACTCTGGGGCTTGAGTCGAAGGAAGGGCGCCGAGTCGACTTGGATCGGCTCCGAGTCGGAATCGACCCGGGTCGACTCGGCGCTCGTGACTCTCGAATATAAAGGGGAGACTCGAGAGAGAGAAAAGTGTGCTCCTCTCCGTCGACGCTCCCCCTCTCTCTGCGTTTCGTCTGCGAAGGAAAAAAATTCCCCACGCCCGTCGCTGTCGCCTCTCCCCATCGCAAGTACCTTTCTCTCTCTCTGTCGATCTCTCTCCCTCTGCGTCTCTCTCCGTCGATCTCTCTCCCTTTCTCTCTCCGTAGATCTCTCCCCTCTCTTCCTCTGTGTCGCTTTTTCCGTCGATCTCTCCCTCTCTCCGCCCCTCTCTGTCTCCGTCTCCCTCTGCGTCTCTCTGTCTCCGTCTCCCTCTGTGTCTCTCTTTGTCTCTTTCTCCCTCTCTGTCTCCGTCTCTCTCCCTCTGTCTGTCTCTGTCCCTCTCTCTGTCTCTCTCTCTGTCGATCTCTCCTCCCTCTCTCTCCCTCTGCGTCTCTCTCTGTCCCTCTCGCCCTCTCTGTCTCCGTCTCTCTCTCCCTCTCTATCTTCGTCTACGTCCCTCTTCCTTCTTTCTCTCTATCGATCTCTCCTCCATCTGTCTCCCTCTGCGTCTCTTCTCAGTCCCTCTCTCCCTTCTGTTTCTCTCCTCTGTTCCTCTCTATCTCTCAATCTCTCCCCCTCAGTTTCTCTCTCCCCTCTTCCTCTCTCTCCCCCTCTGTTCCTCTCCTCTGCTCCTCTCTATCCCTCGGTCCTCTCTCTGGTTTTAATTATTTGAGTTTAATTTAATTTAAATTTGTTTAGTTTAGTTAAACTTAATTTAGGTTAATTTAATTTAATAAAATTTTATAATTATAATTAAGTTAGGTAATTAATAATTTTATTAAAGTTAGGTAATTAAGTTAGTTTAAGTTAATCACGACGATGGTGCTGGCGGTGATGATGACGGCGGTAATGGTGGTGACGGTGGTGGTGATGATGACATCGGTTATAAAGGTGATGGCGGTAATGATGAAGAGACTCATGGTGTTGGTGAAAGCCAACGAGGTGGTGGTATGACATGGGATTCAGAATATTATGCCACACAAGATACAGATCAGCCCGGGTGGGGATTTCGCAATAGTGTAGGCATTTAGATCGGTTGGTTGATTTCAGTTCTAGCAATGATTATTCGAGTGGACATGATAACTACTCACATAATCATCATAGTCTTGAAAGTCATTTACAGGGGGTTAAGTTTGACATTTGGCCAATATTCTAGCACTGGTTATTCTAGCACTAGTGAATATTCTACTAGCAGCACTGAATATCGAGGTTTTGGGTATTATCACCGTGGAGCTGATCTTGCACAATCTCCACCACCATATTACTCTGATGCTGGATCCTCTGGCCAATCATCTCACTCAGCCTAAAGGATCTCACCCACAAACATATTATTATCCTTATGGAAACTATATACCTGGTTTCTACACTTATCGCGGGGATGATGATAATGATGATTTTGTGCCTCCTCGTAATTCAATGTGGAAATGACTATATTAGCAGGTAGTTTAAAATTATTTTGTGCAATTTACTATATCATGCATGTATTTTGATATCTTTCTACAGACGACGCTTGTATTTATACTTTCATTTTATGTTTTGAGTGTTACGTGATATGTTTGAATATGTGATACATGAATTTTAAAGTCTACATTTTCTTATGATTTGTCATGATTTTTTCATAATTTTTTAACACTTTATGTAGCATTTTGCGCGTATCGTCTGAGTCCGATCCAAGTCGTCGAGACCGATCCGTCTCGGTGCCGACCGAGTCGGCAGCCGAGATCGAGACTTTGAACCATGTATGAGATCTCTTCAAGAGAGCGATATGATCTCCATAGACCGTAAGTTCTTTATTTCCGCTATTTATTTATGATTATTTGCATGCTAGTGTAGATCTAATATTGATCTAGGGTTTTTCGTTCTAGCCTGATGTAGATCTTTTGACCACACACATATATTTGATTTATGTTAGAAATCCAATTATTAGGGTACATAAAATTTGGATTTGACCTAATAGATAATTTGTTTGGATCAATATGTGAAGAAAAACCCAACAGTTAAAATTGATATCTGAAACTCTCATAGACATATTCTGGTCAAGTTGATATTTTTTTTGTTAAGTAGGAGGCATGTTATGTTATTAAATGACAAAAACTATGTAGAAAAACGCACCTTAAAACTCTCCATACGTGAGTGTTTCCCTGAATCTTTTACTTTATTGTTAGCCCACTTCAAAATATCTGCATCTGTGATTTCCCTTTCATGAGAGTGAAATTTCAAGTTCTTTAAAAGTTGGAGGATGTTGTAGCGCATCAATTGCCACAAAAATGCTGAAACAGAGAATGATAAGACAATTTGGATAAGAAAAGAAATCTTTAAGGTCTTCAATTAAAATATAAAGCAAGTGCCAATATATAACTTCAAAATGACTTCTTTCATGGAATGATTTGATAAACTAAGCTCACATAAATTAACTAAATGAAAAGGGGAATATGAAAGTACATCTAAAAATGAAGTTAACATTGCCAAACCTTACCTAATATCAATTTTTTGTTCCCTTGCACAATATCATTACCAGCAACGTTGACCAGGAAAATTTCAGCTGTTTCCCTATTTTCACAACTTGATTACAGTTTTCTACTTTTCTGAAAGGCATTTTAATTGGAGGCTTGTTCGCAAACTTCCATGAGACAATTCCTGGAGATACTTTGTCAATGGCCTCAAGGAGGACCCAACTGAAAAGTTAGAAGTATTGATGCATCAGTCTAAAACAGATATAACAAATATTGTACTCTAAATTCCAGGAGATATGTATTCAACTAGCAAGAGAAACATAAAAAGTATCTTACCCATTTCTAAGATCTTCAAATACATTATTAATATACGTTGAAATGCCAAGACTGTTGATCCATAATCGAAATGCTCTTTCTTCCCTAGAAATTTGAGCATCATCTGGATTTTCTTCCAAGAATGAGATTTTTTTCATCTGTGATGATAATCCATTCCTACAGTAATAAAAATTAGATGTTTATGAACATACATTTATGTAGTATGGATTGCTAGCATAGAAATACCAAGCATTCAGAACAAGTTATATGTAGTTGTTTCAAGGTAAAATTGAGGTCATTTACTCAATGCATCTAAAATAACCATGCGCTTTGTCTAATTTGAGATACACTTAATAAGGAAAGATACAAATATCAATCATTCTCTTTTGACAAATGCATAGCCCTAAGACATGTATATTGCACAACAGTACAACATATAAATAGATAAACAAGCAAGGGATCTATGGGTGAAACAACAATGATAAATATCAGTGTTTTAAATATCCCCGATATAACCCCGATATTGCGCCGATATTGCGTTTACGGCACCTAGCCGCAATGATTGGCACATCCAAACCGATATAGCGATTTTCACCTAAAATTGCCGATAAATCGGCATGGACCCGATATATCGGCCGCAATTTTGCCGATTTTGGACCCGATATAGCGTTTTACACTCAATTTGTATGTTAGGTATTTGGGTAATTCGAGCGATGTGACAATGTGACATTTGTGAAGATTCTACACTTGGATAGTGATTATGCATTTATAAGCTTAATGCAAGTTATCGAGTCAAGTATATGTTAAACATATAAGTATGATGTTTTATGTAGCTTTATATAATTTATGAATATATTGTCTTATTGAGATGCAATTTAAGACAAGAAGATATGATATTTACAGTCCGATTTTGACATCCGATTTTTGAAAATATCCCCGATATGTCCCCGATATGTCCCCATCCCCGATAAATTTTTCCGGCCGATGTAGCCGCTGTGGCCGCCATTTAGAACACTGATAAATATGCAACCCAGATACACAGAATCAGCAGTGAAATGGTTGGATAATTTACATGTAGGCACAAAGGCGAAAAATTGCCTGGCTTAAAGAAGAATCTAGGGTAGATGTTAAACAATGATAACTGTTGCTCGAATATAGGGAACCAACACTTTTCACACTAGTTAACAACTTCAGCATGCTATATTCATAACATGAGAAACTAAACAGATAAAGATGCATGCAAGTAGAATCAGTTCTTAGAGCAGGTGATGTTCATTCAACTAATTATAAGTAACTTTCAACCAAAGCTTGTCTTTTTTTTTTTTTTGGTTTCTACGCATATTCATTAGAAAGCTGCAAAAACTGCAACTCACTCTGCACATGTGGGACATGTGCAGTTATCCTAATAAACATCGAGAGCAGACAAAAATTTGAAAAGCAGAGACTATTAAATCATCAGATAATTACCTTAAGTTTCAGTTCATGTGTCATATTACAAAGGAATTTCTAAAACTTAGATCTCAATTAGCTTTTGTTGATTCTTCAATATCTTCTTGATAATTGTACTTACATGTAATATTAGTTTTTCTAGACCTTTAGTTATAGCATAGTTAAATGATTGGAACATTACAAGCTGACGAATTGTAATTACCTTTTCTGAAAATATGTGCAACAAAAGCAAGATTAAGATTTGGCGAACCCTCAACAATGTCCTTTGCCGTTAAATATCTTCTGCAACCCATTCTATCTGCATGTTGAAGAACTAATTTTGCTCTTTCAAGGAGATCAGTCACTGTAGTGACAGATTGCTTATTACTATGTTCAGGTGCAAGAACATTTAGCAGACAAGTGTATGCCTCCGAGTCCTGCAGTATAAAGAGTCGTTAATAAGTATATTAATACTTCCATGAGTTAGGGATGGCAGAGGCCTGAAAGAAGATCGGCTTCAATTACAATAATTTACTAGCATATAAAGAAAACTGACTAGTCAATCTTCCAGGACAGTATAAAAATTAAGATAATATACAGTTTCAATTACAAATAAAGTTAGAAGCAGATATACAAGCTATTAAAGTCCCTACCACTAAACCAAAATTCCGAAGTTCTCATGAGGGTTGACGGTAATACTTTGGGGATAATGACAGATTAGTCCTTAAGTTATATAATGAAAAAACTAAAAAGAACCCTAATTTTTCCTAAATGCCAATCAATCCCTATCTTTTCTATATATGTCAAAAAAAATCACTGTCATTTCACACAGGACCTTTGTATTGGTAAATTCCCTGGCAGATTTATCTATAATCAATTTGTAATAGGATTTATGAGAAAATGGAGCAACGCAAACACTAGAGAATTTACGTGGAAAACCCGCTACGGGGAAAATCACGGTACAGAGGGATAGAAAGATTCCACTAATGCCAAAAGATTACAGTAGGTGCTCAGCACTCTGTTATAGATTTTACTCTTTAGGGTCCGATCCCTTGCACAGGAGGAGGGGATTGGTTTTTATAGTCGAGGGACAGCGAGCTGAGTCATGGTCTCCGAAATTTCCGCATCCGAATCTGCCCACGATCGTAACTGCATATACGCCTCAGCTGTAATTGGTTTGCATGGTGCGTGATGGTCGGGTTGTGCTGGCTGGTGAGGATTGAACTCCAGATCTGTTTTTATAGCCCCACGTGCCTAGTGGTTGTAACCGCTCTGGCAGCCAGGAGGTCGGGTAAGATCTGCTGAACAAACCTGAGACCCGTGATGTCATGATTTGCTAGACGACACGTATCGCAATCCTATAGGGCTCATATTTTTGACCACTACAACCTTAAATGACCATCAGAGGATCGTGATCATTTATCAAAAGTTAGAAGAAAGAAAAATCCTTCGTTGGTTCTATCCTTCCATTGTTTTTTCCCCTTTTGAAATCTCCTTCTTGTGTTTCATTCATGCCCCAAAATGGGAACTTTGATAGAAAATCGTAGCCTAATGATTGTATTACTTGTATTATTTAATATCAAACGATCAAAATTGTTCTCAGTTTGTGGTATAATCTTATGGATTTTTTAGAAAATAATTAAATTTCTATTGGCATACAATGTTTTCTACATATCATTCATGGTTTCAAATATCAGCCGATTTCACTATATATTGCCATATCGTATCGAGATTTGAGGACCCAATACAATATCAACACAATAATATCAGCCGATTTTGCATAAGACATGTTAGAATTCAATTCTCCGTAAAAGGTACCTTGTTAGGGAGATGTCACAACCCTAATATAAAGCACCAAATCTCCCTTCACACAACCGATATGGGACTATCTCCTAACACTTGTCCGTAGTCTCAAAGAGGCTTAACTACAAGACCCCGGCACGCGTACCACACGTGGAGCAACTGCGAAGTTTTCTATATGGTGGAGGGCCCACACTCGGTCGGAACAGAGAGATCCCAGTTATGATACTATTTTAGAATTTAATTCTCTCCAAAATGTACCTTGTTAGGGGATGCCACAACTCTAATATAAAGCACTAAATCTCCTTTCATATAACCGATGTGACACTATCTCCAACAAGACCATTAGTTGGATAAGGGACAGCCAATACCATGGAGATATATTTCTTTTTTTATCAGCCAAAAGGAAATACTATGTTTTCCTCTGATTTATTTATACAAATACGAGCTTCATATTCAAGCATGAATATAAGTGTTGAGAATATTAAAGTGAATTGTTGGAAATTATCTTTTACTAGTTTGCTTACGTATGTTTTCTTTTATTTTAAATGATGGTTATAGTGAAAACAAAATACAATTTAGATAGTAATTTTTGGGAGCTTGCACATGTGCAAGAGACACATGCCTTTGCACTTCTTTTACCCGTTTTCGAACACCACCATGATTAAAATTCAGTTAACCTTGTTTGACCACTTCATCATTTCCAACACCATCAATTGCATATGTTTTTGCCACCAAAACCAAGCCAACTCTTGATCATTCTCATCTTCTTTCTTCAAGCTATTTTAGAAACAAACCTCCATGAAAGAACTCAACTAGGGTTCGAAAACTCGACCGTTCCAGTTCCGACTCGGCCGAGTCGGAACCGGAACGGCCCTCACTGTTCCAATACCGGGCCGCTAGTCACTCTTTTGCTTCGTTTTGCCTGACTCGGGGCTGACTCGGTCCCTACTCGAGCATCTCGGCCGAGTCAGCGATGGACTTGGTCTGACTCGACCAAGATGCCTGAGTCGGGGCCGAGTCAGACCTGAGTCAGACCCGAGTCAGGCAAACGAGCTCGTGACATAGGTTAAAAGAACTTACTAGCTCTAGATTTGAGCTGCTCGCCGCCATTGTCCCTCACTCGTCATCGTCTCCTCCTCGCCATCACCTCGCCTCTCTCCCTCCCTTTCCCGCCTCTCTTCCTCCCTCTATCTGTCTCTCCCTCTCCAGCCTCTCTCCCCCTCTCTTGATCTCTCTTTGATCTCGATCTGAGAGAGAGATCGGGAGAGGGGAGAGAGAGGCGGGAGTGGGAGGGAGAGAGAGGCGGGAGAGGGAGAGAGGCGGGAGAGGGATGGGGAAAGAGAGAGAGATCGGGAGGGGGAGAGAGTGTGAAGAGAGAGGAAATATGAAGAGAGAGGAGGGAAATGAGGGAAGAGGAAGAGATATTTTAGGGGAGGGGAGCAGTGGGCTCAGCCCGGGGAAAGAAAGGAAAGAAAGAAAAAAAAAGGGAGAAGGAAAAAGGAGAAAGAAAGACTGAAAAATAATAAAATAATAGTATATTCTGCAAATTTAAACTAATTCAGGAAAAATCCCCAAAATTCTCAAAAGTAGAAAAAATCATCCTGAGGAACAATGTGAAGTCAGATTCAAGAAATCCAATCCAATTTACAAATTAAAAAAAATCCTAAAATCGATCAGTGGTACCAATCGCCACCGATTTTAGGAAATTTGCAAATTAATCAGAAAAATTCTGAAAAATCTAAAATAATGAAAAATAACATTTAAAACTGAAACAAGCCAAATCCGAGCCGTGATTTTGGACATGTGATACATATTCCGGGAATGTATGCTGGGAACGGGGTGTTACACACCAATTACCCTCAAAATAAATTTGTTTTAGATATGTAATATATGAATTTTTTGTTGGTTTCTGCTTAACAGGAATCAATCTGACAACTATTCAAGATCACTGAAATATCAACAATCTAATTTGGCCAGGTCGGCAAATATCAAGTGGGAGGTTTTCCGTTCAATAGAACGTTCCTTAATTTAAGAACCACCTTTCAATTTCCTTCCTTGGTTAAACACCAATTAGACTGAATCTAAATCAGTCTCGATATACTGAATATCAGTATATCCCCTGTATAAAGAAATTAATTCACTTATACAGTACTTGGAGTGAGGTACGCTTAGAGCGAATCTCCTTAAGACAATTACGTCCCCCGCACCAATGCTAACGGGTTACTGAAAGTTGGTCTCCAAAGATACAACACTCCTTCACGGTATTTGGATAACACTACCAAATCACCGTACGGTCGAACCGTAATCAACCAGTACCTTCACAGGATCGTTGAAGCAGCAGGACAAAGATAAATTTCGGGAGAATATTTGCCTTTACTTTGGAGGAGCACCCACTGTAGAGGACGAAGGAAGGTTGAAGAATATTCTTCTTCAGAAGTCCCAGATTCAGACAACAATTCAATTTCAAGAATCTGTTGAATTTTCTGAGCCCTCTTTCAGAACGAATTTTGCAGAATCTTCTTTGGAAGTCGCTTCGAAAATCGAGTTACTGATTTCCCACTTCCCGTTGGAAGTCACTTCAGAACTCCACTTCGCAGTTCAGAACGCAGTAACTCACTTCGCAGTTCAGAACGTATAGAGAGGAGATTTTCTGATTTTGGTGTTGTTCTTAGAAGGAGAAACTGGAGCGCTATTTATAGCGCTCCAGGAGGGGCCAACGGGTCCGAACCCAACGAAAGGTTGCAACGGTTCGGTCTGAATCGTTGCAATGGTTCGACCCAACAGTCGCAACTGTTGGCTGTCTAACTGGAGTGGTTCGGATCCGGAGCAGAGCGGGTCTGGTTCGGGTAGCGGAGCGGGTATGCTCGCAACCCATACCCGTGAGACCCGATTCAAAAAGAACCAGGCCGGGTAGGGAACCGAGCCCGAGCCCGAGCCCGGCACCGGCGCCGCCGCCGCCAGTGGCGGCGCGCGCGCGCGGCATGTGCGGGCATATTTCCCTCCTAATCGCGCGCGAAAACTCCAAGTACCTAAAAGGCACGCCCTTTGTTCTCAATTTTCTCTATTTATACACCCACGAACTTCCATCCCATAGCCAATGTGGGACTAAATGCTTTTAACTACCTTTAGTCCCATTTTGACTTTGAATTAGGCAATCTTTAGACTTGAATATCTCATTCATTCGAAGTCGGAATTGAACATGTGAATATACCACGTTCATCTCCAATGGAAGGAGAACACACTCCACCCATCATCCAATTGATTCGATCAACGGATCTCGCCATAATTCATCTCGAAGATTCACATTAATATTCTTCATATTCCAACAATCCCCCACAATGAATGGAGATTCAAGGAAATGACACACAAAGAGACTGACTCTATTGTGAAAGGTACTTTAGAAAAGAAACTGCATCAGGATAGGTGAACTAAGTCTTGAACCTTCCATAGCGAAAGCTTTATCGGACTTACTGGCTAATCAGTGAACTAGGTCTTGAACTGTTAGCCGTTAGTGTAAGCCAAGTCAACAAGCTTCACACAGTGACTTTCTAAATCAACTTTGGTTCTCGGTTGTGTCCGTTTTGGCCCTGGACATTCTTGGTTTCAGAGAGTATCTTTAGGGAATAACAGCCTCCATAGAAATTCCCAAAGAGCCGACCCAACTCTATACTCAAATAGGTGATGGTCCTATTAAGAGCAGTCTACTCTACTCCACTTGTTTAGTAACAAGATATAGGCATCATTAAAAGCGTTAAGCTTATCCTTAATCCACTTGTAGAAAAGCACTTATGTGCACCTTAGGAATGGATTGGAGTCAAGCTCCCAAGTGCTTACTTGCTGAGTCAATCATAACTAGTTTTTCCTCTTAAACTTAGTCTGTGGGATCTCCAGTCGCTAAGTGAGATTTCCATTAAGCTGACTCGGTAAGGTTAGGCTTTTAGACCCATTCTCCTCGATGCGCAGTTTATACGCTCTCCACTTAAACCTTTAATAAGCAGATCCGCTAAATTATCCTTTGACGATACAAAGTCAATAGAGATAATTCCATTTGAGAGCAACTGCTTCACGGTATTATGTCTACGACGAATATGTCTAGACTTACCGTTGTATATAACATTTTGTGCCCTACATATAGCTGCTTGATTATCGCAATGTATACATATAGCGGGCACTGGCTTTTGCCATTATGGTATATCTTCTAAGAATTGTCGAAGCCATTCTGCTTCTTCTCTGGCCTTATCTAAGGTTATGAATTCCGATTCCATAGTGGAACGGGCAATACATGTTTGCTTAGAAGATTTCCAAGATACCGCTGCTCCTCCTAGAGTAAATACGTATCCGCTAGTTGATTTTGATTCCTCAGAATCTGCAATCCAATTAGCATCACTGTATCCTTCAAGTACAGGTGGATACTGTCCATATCTCAAGGCATATTCCTTGATATGTGATACGTAACCCAATACTCGTAGTAGAGCGGTCCAATGTTGATCACTAGGATTACTAATGTATCTGCTTAACTTGCTTACATCGTAAGCAATATCGGGTCTAGTGCAATTCATCAAATACATTAGACTTCCGATAATCTGAGAATACTCCAACTGGCGTATTCCAGTTCCTGTATTCTTATGAAGGTGGACGTGTGGGAGAAAAGGATTTGTATTCTCTTTTATCCCATGATCCTTGAATCTTTCTATCATCTTATCCACGTAGTGAGATTGAGATAGACTGATTCCATCTGGTGTTCTGGTGATTTTAATTCCTAAATTACATCAGCAACCCCCAGATCCTTCATGTCAAAACTATTGGATAACATTCTTTTAGTGGACTTAATAATTTCAATATAAGTCCCAAGTATCAACATGTCGTCTACATAAAGACAAACAATGATACATGCATTTCCAACTGTTTTCGTGTAAACACACTTATCGCATTCATTGATAGTGAATCCATCTTTGATCATGACACTATCAAATTTCTCATGCCATTGTTATGGAGCCTGCTTTAGACCGTATAAGGATTTTACCAATTTACACACCTTGTGTTCTTGGCCCTTGACTATAAATCCTTCAGGTTGCTCCATATATATTTCTTCATTTAATTCACAATTTAAGAATGCAGCCTTGACATCCATTTGATGGATATCTAAGTTATGCAATACTGCAATTGCAATCAACATCCGAATGGACGTTATTCTTGTTACTGGTGAATAAGTATCGAAGTAGTCAAGTCCTTCTTTTGTCGATAACCCTTGGCTACTAATCTAGCCTTATACTTATCGATAGATCCATCGGCTTTTAATTTTCTTTTGAAAATCCACTTACACCCAATTGGTTTACTGCCAGGAGGCAAGTTTACCAATTCCCAAGTATGATTACTTAGTATAGATTCTATTTCGCTATTATAGCTTATTTCCACATTTGTGCTTCTGGGGTTGACATAGCCTCTTTAAATGTTTGAGGCTCGCTTTCAATAGTGTATGCTATGAAATCTGGACCAAAAGATTTTGAGATTCTAGATCTCTGACTTCTTGGTTCAGTTTCCGCATTAACAATCGGTTCCTCGGAGCTTTCGTCCCTGAACGCCATCTTGTGTGTTCTTTTCCCAGAAGTCTTATCTGCTTCCCGTTTGTATGGAAAGATGTCTTCAAAGAACACAGCATCTCTAGATTCGATAATCATGTTTATATGAATATCTGGTATTTCAGATTTATAAACCAGAAATCTGTAGGCACTATTATTCAAGGCATAGCCTATGAATATGCAGTCCATAATTTTTTCTCCCAACTTAGTGTTTTTAGGTAATGGTGACAGCACCTTTGCAAGGCACCCCCACATTTTGAGGTAATGGTAGGAAGGTGTCCTTCCATGCCATAACTCAAATGGTATAAGACCAAATTTCTTGTGGGTTACTCTGTTTAGAATATAATTTGCAGTTAACAGAGCTTCCCCCCACAAGTTCTGCAGAGCTCCAGAACTTACGAGCATGGAATTTACCATTTCCTTCAAAGTTCTGTTCTTCCGTTCAGCAATTCCATTTTGCTGAGGAGTGTATGGTGCTGTAGTTTGATGGATTATACCAAAATTAAAACATAACTCACTAAAATTATTTGATTCATATTCTCCGCCTCTATCGGATTTTAGAATCTTGATTTTCTTGTTGAGTTGATTCTCAACTTCGGCTTTATATGTTATAAATATATTTATTGCCTCATCTGTTGGTTTCTGCTTAACAGGAATTAATCTGACAACTATTCAAGATCACTGAAATATCAACATTCTAATTGGTCAGGTCGGCAAATTCAGGTGGGAGGTTTTCCGTTCAATAAAACGTTCCTTAATTTAAGAACCACCTTTCAATTTTCTTCCTTGGTTAAACACCAATTAGACTGAATCTAAATCAGTCTCGATATACTGAATATCAGTATATCCCCTGTATAAAGAAATTAATTCACTTATACAGTACTTGGAGTGAGGTACGCTTAGAGCGAATCTCCTTAAGACAATTACGTCCCCCGCACCGGTGCTAACGGGTTACTGGACGCTGGTCTCCCAAGATACAACACTCCTTCACGGTATTTGGATAGCACTACCAAATCACCGTACGGTCGAACCGTAGTCAACCAGTACCTTCACAGGATCATTGAAGCAGCAGGATAAAGACAAATTTCAGGAGAATATTTGCCTTTACTTTGGGGGAGCACCCACTGTAGAGGACGAAGGAAGGTTGAAGAATATTCTTCTTCAGAAGTCCCAGATTCAGACAACAATTCAATTTCAAGAATCTGTTGAATTTTCTGAGCCCTCTTTCAGAACGAATTTTGCAGAATCTTCTTTGGAAGTCGCTTCGAAAACCAAGTTACTGATTTCCCACTTCCCGTTGGAAGTCACTTCAGAACTCCACTTCGCAGTTCAGAACGCAGTAACTCACTTCGCAGTTCAGAACGTATAGAGAGAGAAGAGATTTTCTGATTTTGGTGTTGTTCTTAGAAGGAGAAACTGGAGCGCTATTTATAGCGCTCCAGGAGGGGCCAACGGGTCCGAACCCAACGAAAGGTTGCAACGGTTCAGTCTGAACCGTTGCAATGGTTCGACCCAACAGTCGCAACTGTTGGCTGTCCAACTGGAGCGGTTCGGATCCGGAGCGGAGCGGGTCTGGTTCGGGTAGCGGAGCGGGTATGCTCGCAACCCATACCCGTGAGACCCAATTCAAAAAGAACCAGGCCGGGTAGGGAACCCGAACCCGAACCCGAGCCCGGCCGGCACCGGCGCCGCTGGCCGGCCGGCCGCTGCCGCCGCCAGTGGCGGCGCGCGCGCGCATGTGCGGGCATAGTTCCCTCCTAATCGCGCGCGAAAACTCCAAATACCCAAAGGGCACGCCCTTTGTTCTCAATTTTCTCTATTTATACACCACGAACTTCCATCCCATGGCCAATGTGGGACTAAATGCTTTTAACTACCTTTAGTCCCATTTTGACTTTGAATTAGGCAATCTTTAGACTTGAATATCTCATTCATTCGAAGTCGGAATTGAACATGTGAATATACCACGTTCATCCCCAATGGAAGGAGAACACACTCCAACCATCATCCAATTGATTCGATCAACGGATCTCGCCATAATTCAACTCGAAGATTCACATTAATATTCTTCATATTCCAACATTTTTATGTCTATATTTTTTAGGATTTTTCGTGATTTTTTCAGATTTTTTTGAGCTCTACATGTGGTGGTTTTGCGCATATCGCCCGAGTTCGTTCCGCGATGTCGAGACCGATGTGAAATGGTTCCCTTAGATTCGACGGCCGAGACCGCCACTTTGAACTATGAACTCAACTAAAATCACTATCTCCTTACAAGTTGCGAGCTTCCTACGATCCTATATTTATCTGTTGATGATGATTATCAACTAAAAGAAATATCTCACCCCCCCCCCACCTCATTTTTGGTGCTCACTTAGTTGTTGACCTTGGGATGGTAAGAAGATTTTCTTTCACTATTTGAGAAGTGAGTTCTCTAGTTATTCGGACTCGTCTTTCTCCATGGAGTCAACAATTATCTGAGTCTTAGATATGAGGACTGGGCAATATCTATTTATATATTATATAATAACAATAAAAACATAAAGCTTGTATAACAATTTTTTTAATCAACTACTCCCTACACGAGGTCCTTTATCCATTCATCTCTTACATGCATGTGTATATAACATACATTATCCTCAATTTAGGTGACTTATGAAAGAACATTAAGAGTAGAACTCTATTTCTCTTTAATGTTGCAAATATTGAGATTTATAGGGTTTCTATGCAAAATATAAAAGCTGAGGAGTTAGTTATTAAATGATTAATATTGGGTTTAATGAGAAAAAAATGCTAAACCTAATCATATTTGTGGGCGCGATCTTATAGATTGCAGCCGCCGCAATTTGAAAAAAAAAGATGAAGAAAGGGTGAGACAGAGAAGAGACTGAAGGAAAAAAAAAAGGAAAAGGAAAGAGCGATGGACGAAGAAGAGGAGAGTTAAGAACTTTGAAGGTTTAATAATTTTGATGTCTTCTTTCATGAGGTTTTTGGATTTCAATGTAGATTTAGGTTTTAATTCTCTGCTCATATCTTGCAACAATGTTGAGGTTTAGTTTATCAATGACAGTGGAAAAAATAATGGATTTGAAGTTTGAGACGAATTTTGCTAATCAATCCAAAAATTATGTGTCTCTTCTATGAAACTTTAGTTCTTCATAAGTTATGGTATTGATGGAGAGGTGAATTGTTATAAATTCTTTGTTAGGGGAGCCGATTGGGGATTAAGAGATGTTATTGGAGTGACATATGGACAGCGCGCTATAACCTACAGTAAATGGTGATCATGACTTGTAGTTTATATTGGTTTTCATTTTTCTTTTAATTTATCTCCCATTTCTCTTTAAATTTAGCATATACTATTATGGACATGATTTCTATTATTTCTAACATATTGATTTATTTGACAATTTTGATTATATTGTGAAAGAGATGCTCTATCCTATGAGAATTGATGTCTTTTTGATTCATATTGTTATGCTATCTGTGACACCGTATTGTTATATAGAGTTAGGGTCTAGATGAGATATGCATATATGAGCTATAAATCAATATGTTGATCATTTTGATTATAGAGACCCTTATTGAGATATTATATTTTATTTTTGTATCAATAATACCTTTCAAATTACTACTGTTTTGGCTCATATGTTGCATAACTCAAATTAGTTAAATACCGATATACGCCAGAAAATAAATAAATCATATTGGAGCTCAACTGTTCCTGCCATGAGGGTTATTCTAGCGATATTTGAGTCCAAAATTGTGAATCTCAACTTTTGACTACGGGATGATGTGGAACAACCAAGTCAACAGAGGTGTGAAGTATTGACCACATTGAGATATGATTTACTTACTCTCTACTAAATTCATGTGAGTCCATCCTTAGTATAATATTTGATCAGACTAGCATGGAGTCCTTCATGTTATGAAGTCATTAAATTATTATCTCAATTTGTCTCTCCCGTTATATGAATTATTGGATCATTAATGTTAGGATAATTTAGTATTTTTATTTATGCGCTTTGTTTGATTTTTATATGAACTACTTATCATGATTCATTTATTTGCTGAGATGTGTAACTCACCTCTTTTCCCTCACTATAGTTTTGTTGGCAGAAATTGACAAGTTTGGGATTAATAGAAGATATTGGGTTTATCTTAAAATATTGAAGTCTTCATGAAAAAAATGGATTTAAGAGTATATCATCATAGCACGGAAGAAAGTATTCTATTTGGAAATTAATATGTTACCAATTGGTGGTTTTTATCATTTAAAGAGAATATGTTATTATTTAGACAGAATCAATGGATGAAATTGTTTTATTATTGGAGTTTTTATATAGCCAAGAGTAACAATTCCTTATTCTGTGCTAGTCGGGATATGGGTCGCTACAAAATCAATCAAAGAAACTGAATTATTCAAAGTAATAACTATTAAAGTTGTATAGTTAGTAATAATGAGCCTCCCATTGTTCCTCCATCCATGTCGTGCCTTAGGTCGTGTTGTGTCAAGTGAAAGTGAAAAGGCATAACAAGAAAATCAAATGTGCTTGCGCAAGTCGTATTCAAGACATCCATGTACGATAATTTCATACCAGCCTAAACATGTTTGCAACCCTATACAACTGGCGGTGCAATAAGCAGTTCATTCAATAGATTGAGCATCCAAATAAGTATTTTGCCTTTCAGTGTCAACAGTCTCGACTTTCTAGGAAGGACAAAGAATACTTCGTCCTTGTACCTAATGAGTGTTTTCTTTGAAATAATGTACTAAAATTAAAGTTGTTAGCAAAAGATTTTGGTGGTATAAGCAACTCGAGAACAAATGCTTTTAGGTGGTCTTGGAAGAGTGGCACGTGTTTGGCAACAAGAGTACAATTAGGCTAAAGAATGATTTCTACAGGAAAAAATGCAGGTTGAAACCCAATTAGACATAGATTATTTCTACTGAAAAAAATACAATGAGGCTACAATGCAGGTTGAAACCCAATTAGTTTGAAAAATACATAAACATCTATATCACTTAACTAATAGACAAGTATCATACCAAACCCCATCAATTGAATCACATTTTGAGAAATACGAGATATCTAGACACACCTTCACATCTGATGAGAAATTTGTTACAGTTCTTCTAGCGCCGCCTTTCTTCAGCTGAAAGTTCATCCATCGAAGTAAAATCTTTTCAGGCGGTAAGCTCATCAGCTCCTCCACATCCTGCAGATCAAGATGCTCACCTTACGATATTTATATAACAACACCTGCAGGTATGCAAAAATTTTGAAAAAGTTACAACTGTCAAAAAAAGGAATCATGACACACCTTGCCATCACCAACCAGCTCAACCAGCTGTGGAGTCTTCTTCAGATTAACATCTGCCAGAAGTTGTATCTGAAAGTGGCATAAATACAAAACAGAACTGATAATAATTCTCTTCAAAATTTTAAGCAAAAAAGTAAGGTTACAGCAAGAATACAAAAATAATGTTCCAATATAAATTCAATAGAAATATGGAAACATACCTTAATAATTTGAGATATCAACCCAAGCACAAGATGAGGCTGAAATCATAAACCAAAAGCAATATTAGTCTTGACAAGGGTGAAGTATTTATTTTCATATATGTATTAAGTCTAAAACCAAATGAAAAAATAATCATATGAATCCTGCATGAATTGGCACCATCTATCGGCAAGATAGTGTAACCTTAGAAATTCTGGAGATAATTCAATAAGTTAAAAAGTAATTTCTCAGGAACAGAATAATTTATATAACTTGTTGAGAGCATACCAACATAGAAATCAGGGGTAATTAGTATCTAAACAGAGAAGTAACTAATAGATCACAGAGGATAAATAAAATTGCAATAAAAGGAACTCTTGATCAACATAAACTAATTTATTAATTCATTTTTCTTTTCTTCATCTTACTTTGGAGTTGAAAACATTTTGATTAATAGAAACTTCTGTGCACATTAAGTTGACAGACAATTAAAATGGCAAGTAAAGCCAACATGCTAATGAATAGTTAAGTGATTCAGCCTACGTTTTCCACTCAGTTTGAGTTGCATTACTTGAACCAACAAGGGCAAAAGGAAACAAGATAATATACTCACTCTCCCTTCAGCAAGGTCCTGTGTCCCAATATTAACCACAGTACAGCCGATCGCCTTGGCTGAATTCAGGCACAGCGTATGGTTCTCGTTCTTCTCCCATGGGTTCAGCACAGTCTTCGTGTTGATCGCCCGCTCATCGATCGTCCCAGGAGCAGCCACGTTAATAAGCTTGCTTCACATTACAAAAGCCACATAAACACTCATTAATATCCTAATCATCAGATCACTAAAACACAACAAACAATGCCAAGATCAATACTCACCACAAGAGAACACCCCCTTTGGCGATCTCGAACAGATCATCTGTGAGCGGATCCATGGGCAAGTACTTCTTCAAGAACCCATCTCCACCAAGATAACTGTTGATGTGGGCCACGTAGGCGGCCTTCTCGGACTCGCTGATGGTGTGCAGCAGCATGGTGGTGGCCGCCTTCAAGAAATCCGACGACGACGACCTCTTCCCACCGCCCACTCTCCCTTGCATCTTCAAATAAACCTTCAAAAAAAAAAAAATGACATTTTACGAGTCTGTGAGTGATTACATAGACAATAATAAAGAAAAACGGTCAGATGGAGAGAGAGGGGGAAGTGAGGCCAACTCGAAGGAAGAGCTCGAAGTGGAGGGGCTGGTCGAGATCGGGGAAGGCAGTGATGTCCTCGTCGGCGATCTTCAAGGTGGAGATGTGGGCGGAGAGATCTCGGAGCTTGAGGGGATATTTGCTGCTGCTGTCCTTTGTGATGGAGAGGAACTGAAGGGAGAGATCGAGGGTGTCATTTGCAATTAATGAGAGAGATTTGGGCTGAAATCAGAAGAAATTGAAATTTAAGTACCTGGGATTTAAGGTGGCGGAGCTCGACTTGGGTGAACTGGTTCTGCAGCCATAGATCGGAGACGAGGACGCCGACGAATGACGACATTGTTGCTGTCGGATTCGAGAGAGAGAGATTCAGATATTTAGAGATATAGAGAGAGAGAGTCGGTAGAGATTGATGATGAGCTGGTGGTGGAGGTAGCTGAGGGCTCAGTGTTAGAGAGACAGAGGAGTCCACACTCCCACTTTGCCAAAAAAGGAGGGTGTGCTGATGATGACGAAACGGGAAATTAAAGTGCTGTAGATGGAGACCATAGTTGAGATTTAAATTTATGTTATAGAGGAAGCCGTTATTTCTAATCAAATGGAATCTTTTTAATTCTTACCTGACTTATTTATTTATTATTATCTAAGTTGAAAGACTTTTGACTCCTCCGATCTGCAAATTTTTGCACAAGAATCTAGTTATCTCTTAATATTTGCAAAATCACCGGCTTTGAACAGGCTGCTGCACTGCAAAAATTTCTTTTTAAAACAAAAAATTGAACTCAACACCCTTTTTACTATTCAACAATTCAAACTCACAACTTTTATATAATTAATTTATCTATTTTAATATCCTTTTCTACTATTAACTCCAAGGCAAAAGTGGAGTGGAGCCTAATATTATATCATATAAATCATGAAAGTTGATCAACTATAATTCAACACTTTAAAATTCACCATTGGTTCAAGCTTAATAATTATTTGACCACAAGAAAATGAATGACTCAAAAATAAAGCATCATGTGTGGAAACTATATAAACTGCAAGGTTTTTGGAGAAAAAGTCTATACACAGTAAAAATAAATAAACAAATAAAAATCCAAGAAAAGTATTCAAAGTATGATTGGACAGAGAAATGTCGCATATGTCGCAAGCTTGGCTAAACAATACAAAGGTCTAGTGATAAAACCGAAAAGTAACGTTATACGAGGTCTCAAGTTTAAGAGAGTGATATGATCTTTGTTAGAATTTATTATCGCGCTATAATCTTTTTCAGATAAAAAGAGAGAAATTAGAGAGAGAAATCCCATTTTCATTTGACTTGAAAAATAGAAACTCCACAGAGAAAGAAACATAACAGAAATTTTCAGCAACCATGCTACACTGCAATCAATCAATACGTCTACATCAAACACAAACACTATTAGAGAATTTATTGACTGTTTGTTTCGTTACAAAACGTTGCAAGTCGTAAGTCGTAAAATGAGAATGGAAAAGGTGAACTGTAACAGAGAAAATATATTGTGTTTTACGGTGTTTGGTTGATAAAGTGAAGTATAATGGAAAAGTATATTATATTTTACGGTGTTTGGTTGATAAAGTGAAAGTGTAAATGGTAAAGTATATTGTGTTTTATGGTGTTTGGCTGGTAATGTAAAAGTGTAAGTGGAAAAGTTGACCACAAAATTAACTGTAGCAGTGATTTAAATATTATAAATACTATTAAATTAAATCTACTATTGCAAATTAAATTGTATTAATAAATTTGAGATATAAAATTAATATTCTTAATATTTATTTATAACAATAATATTAATAAAATATTAGTATAAATAGTAAAATATTACTAAAATATTAACTAAATAAATAATATAAAATTTTAAGAAAATCTAAAGAACATTAATAAAATTTTAAGAATACTAATAAAATATAAATATTAAAAATCTTACAAAAATAATAAAATATAGTTATAATATTATAATATTAAAAATACTTGAAAATTATTATAATATAAATTTTATTATAATATTATAGAAATATAAAATTAACAAAGTAAAATATAATTATAATTTAATAATAAATTATCATTATAGTATTATTATACTGAATTATTATTACATATTAACATAATAAAATATTAATATAATAATAAAATATATTATGATATTAATAAAGTAATTTTTTATATTAAAAAATAAATAATTAAATATATAGTAAAGTATAATATTGTTATATTAATAAATATTAACTCTAAATAAAATAATAAAAAATGGAATAAGTATTAATAAAATAATAAAGTATTAAATAAAGTATTAAATAAAAATATTAAATTAAAATAGTAAAATATTAAATATTAAAATAATATTAAAAACAATAAAAAATTAAAGACTAAAAATATAAAATAATTAAATAATTAAATAAGAAATTGAACACTATTTAAAATATTAAATATTTAATAATATTAAATTATATATTGATTATCAAGTAACTGTTTTAAACTGTAAGTGTACTACAAGTGAAAGTTACATGACCACAAAATTAACTGTAGCAACTGCAAGTGAGAAAATATGAGTGTAAAAGTGAGATTTACACGACCACAAATTTAACTGTAGTAACTGCAAGTGGGAAAAGAAGAGCTGCATTTTGCAACTTGTTTTTCAGCAAAACAAACAGCGAAAAATGGAAAAGAAATTTTACGACTTGCGTTTTGCGACGTTTTGCGGCGAAACAAACACGCCCTTGCCTTTCCTTATATCTTGTGAATTATGACAGGCTCCTCGGGACGGCTATTATTCTAAACTTCACAAACATTTGAATCCCACACCTCATAATTTTGAAACTAAAGAAAAGCAACTTTCAAACTCCTGATTCTACTTTCCAACATAATCCTGATTGGTATGCTGATCTCATTGTGTGCCCTTTATATTTAAGGAGAAACAACACAAAGGAAGCCTTAATGATCACGCTAGCAACTTCATAGCATGTACCCTCTTTCTCTTCTCTGATCTCTCCATGCTTTTGTGAAGAGGTAGCGTGAAGTATTTCCCATGTGCCCCAACCTTCCAGGTAAGGGCTCATGATGCCCACAATCTTGTCACATGCTCATTATTTCCTTTTTTTTATGGGGTTGTTCCCAATTCAAGAAACTCATGAAAAGGACTCCACTAAAATGCTAATGTGTTGCATAGTTCAACTTTTAATGATAGACAAAGAAAGCCATTCAGTTTAATATCTTGGTTCGGTCTGTGGATTAAGTAATTGAAGCATTTACAAAGTCTCAGTTCATTTTCAAGACAGGGTGCTGTTGGAGGGTTCGGTTTATGTGTGTGCGCCACACACACATACAATAAGAGGACCAATCACGCATTGACACGTGTATTGATCCTCTTATAATATGTTAAGTGTGTGGGCCTCACATACATATTATAATATATTATAAGAGTTTCAATCCACGTGTCAACGTTAGATTGGTACTCTTATTGTATGTGTGTGTGGCTCACACACATGAACCGAATCCGCTGTTAGATGGACTGGATCGTGATAACTAAAATCTGTTTCAGGCGCGAGGCAGATGGAATGGAGCGAGAGTTATGGATACCAGAACCAAATTTTATGGGCTTGATCCATGGTGTTACGGCAAATCAGTCCATCGGGGAGACAAGGCACGATATAGATTGAGATCTTATTTGACCAAAAAATTTAAACTAATAGGTAAAGACTCAAATGCACTATATTTTTTACTCAATTATGTGATGTGGGACTAGTCGAATCCCATACGATGAGGTACATGATTTTTATTTTGGTGGGATATCATGTTTTGGAGGCCAAATAGATGTTGTTAAGCACCACTAACTTGAAATCTTAAATGTAACTCTCTGTTACGAGGCATATACCTTGCTTTTGTTGTAAATTAAATTCTCGATCCTTTAAAAAAAAAAAAAAAAACTTAAATTTTCGGCATTGTCCAAGTTCTACATTATGGGCTTGTTTCTTTCCCCGCAAAACGCCGCAAAACCGCAAGTCGTAAAACTCTTTTTCATTTTCAGCTGTTTGTTTCGTTGCAAAACATTTCGCAAAATACAACTCTCATTTCCCACTTGCAGTTGCTACAGTTAAATTTGTGGTCATATAAATCTCACTTTTACACTCAAATTTTCCCACTTGCAACTGCTACAGTTAATTTTGTGGTCATGTAAATTCTACTTGTAATACATTCGTAGTGCCAAAGCAGTTACTTGATAATCAATATATAATTTAATATTATTAAATATTTAATATATTTAATATTTTTAATAGTGTTTAATTTCTTACCGAATTATTTTATACTGGTATTTTTTAGTTTTTTATTATTTTTAAGATTGTTTTAATATTTACTATTTTATTATTTTAATTTAATATATAATTTAATATTGTTATTTAATACTTTATTATTTATTAATATTTACACCAATTTTCTTAATATTTTATTAATATAACAATAATGTCTTTTAATATAAAATTATTATATATTTAATTTATTTATTTCTTAATATAAATAATTACTTTATTAATATTATAATATACTTTAAAATTATATTAATATTTTATTATGTTAATATTGTAATAATTCATTATAATAATATCATAATAATATTTCATTATTAAATTATAATTATATTTTATTTTGTTAATTTTATATTTTTATAATATTACGATATTATTATCATAAAATTTAATATTATAATAATCTTAAGTATTTTATAATATTATAATATTATAACTATATTTTATTAATTTTCTTAAGATTTTTTTAATATTTATGTTTTATTAGTTTCCTTAAAATTTTATTCAGTTTCTTTAGATTTTCTTAAAATTTTATAATTACTTATTTAGTTAATATTGTAGTAATATTTTACTAATTTTACTAATATTTTATTAATATTATTGTTATAAATAAAATATTAAGATTATTAATTTTTTATCTCAAATTTATTAATACAATTTAATTTGTAATAGTAGATTTAATTTAACAGTATTTATAATATTTAAATTACTGCTACAGTTAATTTTGTGGTCAACTTTTTCACTTACACTTTTACATTACCAACCAAACACCGTAAAACACAATATACTTTATCATTTACACTTTCACTTTATTAACCAAACACCATAAAACACAATATACTTTTCCATTTACACTCCACTTTATCAACCAAACACCGTAAAACACAATATATTTTCTCTGCTACAGTTCATTTTTTCCATTCTCATTTTACGACTTACGACTTGCGACGTTTTGCAACGAAACAAACAGGCCCACATGTTGCAACATAACAGTAAAGCCTACTTGTAGTGTGTAAGGAGTTTGAGATTCAAATCTGTTATGACCTATTCTCAAAATATGATTCTTGATATTCGTATACAAGGAATTTTTTTTGCCTTTTTCTTTCTAAACCAAAAATGATAAGTCAGTGTTGAACATGAGATTTTTCATAATATAATCTCACATTATTAACACAATGTCATGCCTCAATATTATATAGTGCCTCGGTATTATATATCAGGATAAATTACACAAAAGGTACCTGGACTTAGGACGTGTTCTATGAAAGGTACTCAAAGTTTTTTTTGTTAAATCACGGGTACTGAGACCCTAAAGTTGTTAACTGAATTAGTGTTCTGTTAGTTTTAAACTTGAAAATTCACGTGTTGAGCACCCGACCAATTTATTTTACCAAATTACCCCAGCATCATCTTCTATGGGTTCTAATTTTCCTTTATCTTTCTATAGGGCTGGTTCTAAATATCCTCTATCCTTTCAACCCAAATCTCTCCCTCTCCCTCTCCCTCTGCGCCTTACACCATCACCAGATCCGCCACATCACCGCCAACCGTCCTTCTCTCTTCAAAGATCCCTAATTTGCAGTCCAATCTCGTGGTAAATTTGATGAGAATATGGGTTCATGGGTTGAAGAAGAGGGATGAAAGAGAAAAGAGATGAAATCAACAACAAAAAGTGGCAACTCATACTTTCTACTGCATTGATGTATACAAGGTATTTTGGTCATTCAATATAAAGTTGTAGACGATATTAAACTTAATTAGCAGAATCTCACCCACGGTGAAACAAAAAACACTTCAGGTACCTTTCATAAAACTCGTCTAAAATATTGGTATCTTTTGTATGATTTACCATATATAATAAGCATTAAGCTATCAGATTAATTATTCACAAACTCCAAAATAACTTACCCTAATAATATTGAACATGAAAGTCATAATTCATATCATCCATTTAGTAGCCATTTGTTTACGCTTCTCAACCTGAGATTTTCTATTCTCTTTGATATGAGCCTTGTTTTGCTACATCAGAATCCAACTTGATGAAGTATGGGAAACCGGGGCTTGGCCCATTGGGTTCGGGTATGAGGCCTACTTTGGTTCTGTCTTTTGAGGTAAGAGGATGAAGCGCCTCGGGAGTCTGAGATGACCTGCAAGATAGAATTGTTAAGGGATTAGATCTTGGTATTGACCAAAGCCCCTTCGACGGTCAAGTTAAAATCCAAATGTGTGCAGTAAATATAGGAGTTGATACTGGTAGGAGTAATGAATGATGCAGCATGCACTCCACAATGTACACTCTGTGGTTGGTGAGGAACTCCTTATATAGTGTATTTAAAGGGGTAGTGTGGTCTTTGCCATGCTCTAAACGCGTCATACTTGTACTTGTGGGCTTGGATGGATAGTGGGTTGGCTTTAACGTGTCTTTGAGTCTTTACTTGGAAGGCCACGATTGATGGGCCCAAGCCCGTCAATCCTTGCTCAGTCCGACGAGGTGCCCTGTAGTCAATTTCCAGGTTAGTAGTGATGGTTAGCCTCAAAGAATTTGCTAACGTAAAGGCTATTTTTTATTTTATTTATCAAGCCTGAAATCTTTTGGTCTTCCCGCACTTTTCTCAAAGGTATCCCACTTAATAATAATTTTTTATTCCGTCAAATCATGTTGTAGTGTCGATCATGAGTTAGAAGTCTGAAAGGTCGCGACTGCTCATTTTGAGTGGCTCTTTCAACTTCTTTCTCAGTCTATATAGGCATTTGTTTCACTTTCTTCTTCTTTGGAGTTCTTGAGCCTTCGTTTTAAAGCATCTCCAACCGGGCTACAAATCTCCGATTTGTAGTCCGATGCAGCTTCAATGGAGCTGCATTTTAGGCTCCAAATTGGAGCAAGCCTCCAAAAGCCTCTATATTTGGAGGCTTTCTTCCAAATATAGAGGGGCCTCCATTTTACTGTTCATCCCATTTTATTCTCATTTTATCCCATCAATCACATACAACTTTTTATTCTTTTCCACTTGTATCCTATTCAATTGATATAGTAGTTACTTAAAATCAATATAAATTTAAATCTACTAAATAATTTTTAACAAAATTGTGGCATTGAAAAGTTCGATACCTTCAAATGAGTCTAATATTAAATAATATTGATTGAAATATAAAATTGTAAGTTATCAATTAATTAGAAATGATAATTAATTATATCATTCAATTAATTTCTAAATTTTTTAAAAACAAGTAAAAAATTTAAAAAAAAATAATTGAAATGGAGTCCTAAAATTAAGGAGTGTAGTTCGAGCCCAACCTCCTTATTTTAAAATATTCTATGAAATATTCTTTAAAAATGGCTGCAAAATGCAGCCACGATGCTCTTAAGCTCTTGAGGCCTTTCCTAGTCTTCCTAGAAATTCTTACCAAGTCATGGCTTCCCTCTTACTCTAAGTTCTAATTGTTCTTCCAAGGCCTACCGAGGCAGTGTCTTCGTCTTCTTCCACTTCCTCAGTGTCTTCAGTTCTCTCTCTTGTCCACACTCTAGGTCCTTTGTTTAGACCTGACCCTCTAATAAATCCATCAGAATATATTACAAGCAGCATGATTCCAATTACTGATGTTGGGTCGGAGAGATCTGATGAGTTTGCTCCCTTATTCCCGCCCAGACCCAAGAGGTAGTTAATAAAATTGAGAGTTCCGGCGAAGCTAGTACCCCCCACCCCCCTCGGAGTCTCAGGGAGGCTGCCAATAAGCTCAATTCCACTGCCACAGAGCAGGCTGAGCCCTCTGTAACCAAGTTCCTCTCGAGAGAGATCATGAATTATCTGCTTTTTATTATGAATATCGCTAGCAGCTTGAGAATGACTACTCTAAGGACAATGAGGAGGGAGAGGAAAAAGAACAAGAAGTGGCTGAGGAGCCAGTGGATGAGATCCTCATAGCAGAGAAATATCTCCACGGCCATCTTAAGAGCATGGCAAAAAAGGAGAGAAATCCCAAGAGGATGTTGATTTGGACGAGGATAATTGTCCTTTGCAAGGCTCTGAAGAAGCCCGAGCCATCTTGAGCATTAACCTTTTCGTACTTGTCTGTCATTTACTTCTCTTTTGGTTTCCCTCGGACTGCCACACATTTTGGTAATTGTTTGTAGGGCGGTCCGATATTAAACAATGTAAAGATCTCGGCCTCAAAGCCTTTACAAATACAATGTTCTTATCTGGGGGTATTTCAGAAGTTGTTTTTTATGTGTTATGCTTGTTTTGGTGGACTGTCTTCTTTGCATTGACTCAGAGTTGTCTTTATGCCCTTTTTCCTTTATCGGCATGGAATCCCTCAGACCTTGACGAATTTAGAAGGATTCTTGCTTATGTCCTACTGTAAATCTTGGATTCGGTCAGCGGACTCGTGAGTTTTTGATCTCTTAACTCTATCCGACGTTGGACGCCTCGGATAAGGTCAATAAGCCTGTAATTTTTTTGAACTCTTGCCTCTCCGACGATGGACAGCTCGGACTAGGTCGGTGGGCTTATGAGTTTTTGAACTCTTGTCTCTCTTTGACGTTGGACGTCTCGGACTCGGTCGATGGGCTAGTGACATTTTGGACTCTTGCCTCTCTCTCTCTGACGGTGGATGCCTCGGATTCAGTCCGCAGGCTTGTGAGTTTTTGAACCCTTGCATCTATCCGACGTTGGATGCCTCATACTTGGTCGGTGGGCTTGTGAGTTTTTAACTCTTGCCTTTCTTCGACGTTGGATGCCTCAAACTCAGTCGATAGGCTTGTGAGTTTTTGAACTCCTCCCTCTCTCTGATGTTGGATGTCTTGAACTCGATCGAAAGGCTTGTGATTTTTTGTACTCTTGCCTCTATTTGATGTTGGATGTCTCAGACTCGGTCAACGGGATTGTGAGTTTTTGAACTCTTGCCTCTCTCCAATACCGGATGCCTCAGACGCAATCATGGGATTGTGAGTTTTTGAACTCTTGCTTCTATCCGACGTTAGATGCCTTAGACTCGATCGGTGAGCTTGTGAGTTTTTGAACTCTTGCCTCTACCCGATGTTGGATACCTCGGACTTGATCAGCAGGGTTATTAGTTGTTGCCCATGCCTTATCCAACTGGTTTTCAGCAATCTGTGGGCTTATGAGCTCATGCTCTTGCCTCGGGCTTATGAGCTGTCTCTTGCTTCTATTCAACGTCTCTTTGAGGTTGGGGGCTTATGAGCCCAGACTCTTGCCTCTATTTGATGTTTCCTTGGAAGTCAGTGTTGGAGGAGAGAGTACAGTAGAGGAGGTGAATTCATGTCAGGTGCTGTTGAAGATTGCCAAGGAGAAGCAGCAGCAGCAGAAAATGACAGAGGTCGGTCGACTGGTCCGGTCGACCGACGTGCACAACATGCACAGGAGTTGGAGCGGTCGACCGGCCCGGTCGACCGAAGGGCTCTGACTGACAAGGCCCAACTCTCGGGTTTTTCGGTCGACCGTCCCGGTCGACCGGAAGCCCGTGACTGTCAAACCCCAAACTCTCGGGTTTTTTCGGTCGACCGGCCCGGTCGACCGGTATTGGAGAATTGGGAGGTCGGTCGACCGTCCCGGTCGACCGACATGCGGGTTCTGGGTTTTTTCTGCTGATCCGTTGTATGAGGTATTTAAGCCTAAAGGATTTCTAGGGTTTTAAAAAATCTCTGCGAAAATTGTATTTGCTGAAGTTCTCTTGCATTCAAAGAGACTTAGAGCAACTTGTATTCATCTTCCTAATAGTAAAACCTCTCCACTGATTGCCCTGAGGACGTAGGCACGTTGGCCGAACCTCGTTAAACTTGGTGTTTGTGATTTGTGAGTTTTTTCTCTTGTGATTGCTTTGTGCTGGAGATCTAGGGATTCTCTGTTGGTTTGTTGTTGTGATTGTCTGCGCGCACAACAAGTGGTATCAGAGCATCAGGCTACGCTTGGGATTCTGAGGATTCGAAGGGCTCCAGATCTGATCAGGTGGAGATCGTGTGTCGATCTCAGGTCAGAGGTATTGGTGTTCGAGGAGATCGTGTGTCGATCTCAGGAGGACACAAGGAGGGCTTGTTGAATCAGTGATTGGAGTAGATCCGGTGAGAAACTCGATCTAGGGTTTCAAGAGGCAGGTAAAAATCTCATTTTTATCTGAGTAAAGATCTATTTTCAATTGGATTATTCTTCCGCATAAATAGAGAATCAAAAGAAGACCTCAATGGCAGAAGAAACTACTTCCGTTAAAACAATGAATCACTCAAGGATCGAAGTTGTCAAGTTCAATGGAACTAATAATTTCGGGATGTGGAGGTGTGAGGTCATGGATGCATTGAATGCACAGAACCTCGAGGACACGCTCCTATTAGAGAGGAAGAAGACCACTACTACTGAGGAAGAGTGGGCGAAGATGAATAGGTCGGCATGTGGCTTGATACGTTCATGCTTGTCACAAGACATCAAATATCTTGTACAACATGAGACGTCAGCGAAGAAACTGTGGAATACTCTTGAGAAGAAGTACCTGACAAAGAGTGTGGAATCTAGGTTGCAACTTAAGAGTAAGCTGTATCAGTTCAGGATGCAGAGGGGAAACACAGTAAACGAGCACATCAACCGATATACGAAGCTTCTTATAGACTTGCTAAATGTGGATGTCACTGTAAGTGAGGAAGACAAGTCAGTTATTCTCCTGAACTCACTCCCACCGGAGGAGTATGAGACATTCACTATGACATTCATAAATGGAAGGCAAACCTTAGTTTATGATGAAGTGTCGTCAGCACTGATGAGTTATGAGACAAGGAAGAATGAGAGACATTCAGGTCGGTCTAGTTCATCAGCGGAAGCTTTGGAAGTAAGAGGCAGGAATTCATCGAGGAAAGGCAAGGAGGTGAGAGGAAGATCGAAGTCTAGGTCGGGCTTCAGGGATCTTAAGAAAAATCAGTGCATGTTCTGCAAAGAGATTGGGCACTGGAAGGTTGACTGTCCAAAGTACAAGGGGAAGAAGAAGGAATCAAAGTCTGAGGCAAATCTGGCAAGGGTGACAAAAGCTACAAGCGGTAAATCACAGGCAGATGGAGCAGATTCAGATTCTTCAGAGTTCTCTTTTTCAGTGACTACTCCTGTTGTAGGTTACTCGGTGGATAAAGAGTGGATCCTGGACACAGGTGCTACATATCATGTATGCCCTAATCGAGATTGGTTTACCAGTCTTGAGAAGTTGGAGGGGTGTTCGGTCGTCATGGGCGACGATCATCCGTGCATCATGGAGGGTGTAGGCACTATTCCGATCAGGATGTTTGACGGGATGGTGAGGGAGCTGAAAGAAGTGAGATATGTACCTCAGCTGAAGAGGAACTTGATCTCTGTGGGTGCTTTGGAATCATTGGGGCTCAGTGTGTCTATTAAAGAAGGTGTTCTTAAAATGACAAAGGGCTCAATGGTGGTGTTGAAGGCCGACCGCCGGAACAATTTGTATTACTTGAAGGGTAGTACAGTGACAGGGCAGGTGGCAGCTTCTACCAGTCAGAAGGAAGATCTAACCCGGCTATGGCACATGAGGCTGGGACATGCAGGGGAGAAATCGATGCAAGCTCTTGTGAGGAAAGGGCTGCTGAAGGGTGCAGAGACCTGCAAATTGGATCTGTGTGAACATTGCATCATCGGCAAGAAGACGAAGGTGAAGTTTGGTACAGCTTCACACTGCACCGAAGGCATTCTTGATTATGTTCACACGGATGTATGGGGACCTTCCAAGACTGCATCAATTGGAGGTAACCACTATTTTGTGTCGTTCATTGATGAATATTCTAGGCGATGTTGGGTGTACACTATGCGACACAAAAGTGAAGTCCTAAAATTGTTTGTGAAGTGGAAGGCTAATCAGGAGAGAAGCACGGGAAGGAAAGTCAAGGTCCTCCGTTCTGACAACGGAGGAGAGTACAAGTCAGATCCGTTCCTACAGCTATGTCTAGATGAGGGCATAGAGAGACACTTCACAGTAAGGGAAACTCCGCAACAGAATGGGGTGGCTGAAAGAATGAACCGGACTTTGCTAGAGAAGGTTCGGTGCATGTTGTCAAATGCAGGACTGCCGAAGAAGTTTTGGGCTGAAGCTTTGGGGCATGCATGCCATCTTGTGAACAGGTTGCCGTCATCTGCAATAGGGGGGAAGACTCCTCTGGAAGCTTGGTCAGGAAAAGATGCTGTGGACTATGATTTGCTACGGGTCTTCGGATGTCCAGCCTACTACCATGTCAAAGAAGACAAGTTGGATCCGAGAGTAAAGAAAGGGGTGTTCATTGGCTTCAAGCGAGGAACCAAGGGGTTCAAGATTTGGGACCAACAGGACAACAAGTTCATAATCAGCAGGGATGTCACATTTGATGAGGCCTCTATGATGAAGCCTACGGTCTCTCAGCAGGTGGAGACCAACAAGACCAAGGAGCTATTGCAGCAGGTGGAGAGTGATGCAAATCCACCATCTCTAGAGGACACAGTGTCAGTAAAGATCATCCCTGAGGTGACACAGGGAGGTGATCAAGTTGCAGAAGAAGATGCTGAAGTTGTTGAAGAGGATCAGGAGCAGGTCATGGGTACTGTTCCAGATACTACTGCAGTTGGAAGACCACGGAGGAATACTAGGAGACCAGGCTGGCTCACCACCGATATGGTTGTTGCATATGCACTTCCAGTTGTTGAAGAGGCTATTTCATCTACTTTCAGGGAAGCTGAAATCAGTTCAGAAGCTGAGTTATGGAAAGGGGCCATGGATGAAGAGATGAAATCTCTTTACAAGAACAACACATGGGAACTTACCAAGTTACCCAAGGGAAGAAGGCCATAGGGTGCAAGTGGGTATTTGCTAAGAAGTAGGGATCTCTTCAAGAAGATAAAGTGCGCTACAAGGCAAGGCTGGTGGCTAAAGGCTACGCACAGAGAGAAGGAATCGACTACAACGAGGTGTTCTCCCCAGTAGTGAAACACTCGTCTATTCGGATTCTATTGGCTTTGGTGGCGCAGAATGAGTTGGACCTTGACCAACTTGATGTGAAGACCGCCTTTCTCCACGGCGATCTTGAGGAGGAGATTTACATGACTCAGCCCACAGGTTATAAAGCTGCAGGGAAAGAAGAGTTGGTATGTAAGCTGAAGAAATCGCTGTACGGTTTGAAGCAGTCTCCTAGACAGTGGTACAAGCGATTTGACAGCTTCATCAGGAAGAAGAAGTACACACGAAGCCACTTCGACCCATGTGTGTACTACAACAAGTTACCATCAGGGGAGTATATCTATCTACTTCTCTATGTAGATGATATGCTGATTGCTTCTAGGTCAAGATCTGCTATTGATTCTCTGAAGAAGACGTTATCGTCTGAGTTCGAGATGAAGGATCTGGGGGAAGCAAGAAAAGTATTGGGCATGGAGATCACAAGGGACAGGGATGCTGGCAGGATAAGCTTGACTCAGAAGGGCTATCTGGAGAAGGTACTGCAGAGGTTTAATATTGGGAAAGATACTAAGACTGTTAGTACACCAATGGCGCCGCATTTCAAGTTGTCAGCGAAGATGTCTCCAAGGAGTGTTCAAGAGCGTGAGCATATGTCTCATGTTCCATATGCCAATGCGGTGGGTAGCTTGATGTATGCAATGGTGTGTACGAGGCCAGATATTTCACAGGCAGTCTCCATGGTGAGTCGATACATGCATGATCCTGGACAGAGTCATTGGGAAGCTGTGAAATGGATTCTGAGGTACATCAAGGGAACTGTTGATGTAGGCCTGGTATTTGAGAAGGACAACACCGGAAAGCAGGAATGCATAGGTTATGTGGATTCAGACTATGCAGGTGATCTTGACAAACGCCGGTCTACGACGGGATATGTCTTCACATTCTCACAGGCACCGGTGAGTTGGCGCTCCACACTTCAGTCTACCGTCGCGTTGTCGACCACAGAGGCTGAATATATGGCTTTGACAGAGGCTATGAAGGAGGCAATCTGGCTTCAGGGATTGCTTGATGATCTGGGCGTGGAACAGGATATTTTGAAGATAAACTGTGACAGCATGAGTGCCATCTACTTGGCAAGGAACCAGGTCTATCATGCAAGGACGAAGCATATTGATGTCAGGTATCATTTTGTACGGGAGATTCTAGAAGAAGGTGACATTGACTTGTTGAAAGTTCACACTTCGGAGAATCCAGCCGATATGCTTACAAAGGTGGTGACGAGAGTGAAGTTTGCACACTGCAAAGACTTGCTCCATGTCCTTCAGGTGAAATGAGCTTGCTGAAGCTCATTTGGAAGAACTACGGACGGCTTGATCCCTTGGGCAAGGGGTACGTAGGCAACCGGGTTGGTGCAGCCGCTATCGAGTCGGAATTCGGCTCAGATTTGAAAATCTTCACCGAGGTGGAGAATTGTTGGAGGAGAGAGTACAGTAGAGGAGGTGAATTCATGCCAGGTGCTGTTGAAGATTGCCAAGGAGAAGCAGCAGCAGCAGAAAATGACAGAGGTCGGTCGACCGGTCCGGTCGACCGACGTGCACAACATGCACAGGAGTTGGAGCGGTCGACCGGCCCGGTCGACCGAAGGGCTCTGACTGACAAGGCCCAACTCTCGGGTTTTTTCGGTCGACTGTCCCGATCGACCGGAAGCCCGTGACTGTCAAACCCCAAACTCTCGGGTTTTTTCGGTCGACCGGCCCGGTCGACCGGTATTGGAGAATTGGGAGGTCGGTCGACCGTCCCGGTCGACCGACATGCGGGTTCTGGGTTTTTTCTGCTGATCCGTTGTATGAGGTATTTAAGCCTAAAGGATTTCTAGGGTTTTAAAAAATCTCTGCGAAAATTGTATTTGCTGAAGTTCTCTTGCATTCAAATAGACTTAGAGCAACTTGTATTCATCTTCCTAATAGTAAAACCTCTCCACTGATTGCCCCGAGGACGTAGGCACGTTGGCCGAACCTCGTTAAACTTGGTGTTTGTGATTTGTGAGTTTTTTCTCTTGTGATTGCTTTGTGCTGGAGATCTAGGGATTCTCTGTTGGTTTGTTGTTGTGATTGTCTGCGCGCACAACAGTCAGCAGACTTGTGAGCTCACACTCTTGCCTCGGGCTTATAAGCTCTGACTCCTGTCTCTATCCGATATTGAACGCCTTGGGCGCGGTCAACGAGCTTGTGAGTTTTTGAAGCTCTTGTTTCTATCTGACGTTGGACGTCTTAGATTCAATCGTCGGGCTTGTGAGTTTTTAAACTCTTGCCTATCTGACGTTAGATGCCCCGAACTCAGTCAGTGGGCTTATGAGTTGTTGCTCGTGCCTCTATCCGACTGGTCTTCAGCAATCGGCGGGCTTATGAGCTCTTGCTCTTGCCTTAAGCTTATGAGCTCAGACTCTTGCCTCGGGCTTATGAGCTATGTCCCTTGCCTCTATCCGACGTCTCCTTGGAGGTTAGTGGGCTTATGATCTCAGACTCTTGCCTCTATCCAACATTTCCTTAGAGGTCAGCAGACATGTGAGCTCAAACTCTTGCCTTGGGCTTGTGAGCTTCGACTCTTGCCTTTATCCCATGTTGTTAGCTAATCCTGGCGGAGATGTGGAGGCTTGTTGCTGATTTTAGAGGGGAAGAGGAAGTGGAGAGTTTTGGTGATTTAGTTGGACTTGATTGTTTCTTTCTCCGATCACTGAAAGAGAAGTGCTATTCTATACCCACAAAAGTTGCTTGGCTCTGGGTGTAAGAAATCGTGGCTTTTAGCCATTCCCACAGGCTCGTCAATGATGAAGTATCGAATACCGGGGCTCGACCCACTAGGTTCACGTCGGAGGCCGTTCTAGTTCTGATATTTTAAGGTAGGAGGGTGAGCGTTTCGAGAGTCAGAGATGACCTGCAAGAAAAAGTCATTAGGGGTTTGGGTCTTGGTGCCGATCAAAGCCCCTCCGACAATCAAAGCTAGAGCCCGAGGTATGTGCAGTAAAGAACATGAGTAAATACTGATAGGACTAATAAACGATGCAACATGCATTCCCTGGTTGCTGAAGAACTCCTTATATAGCGTATTTGAAGGGGTAGTGCGGTCTTTGCCTTGTTCCGAACTCGTCATATTGTCGCGCTTGGATGGATAGAGCCTAGGGGTGAGCAGAGTTCGGTTATAACCGAAATAACCGACCAAAAACCGAAACCCGAACCCGAATCGAACCGAACCGTTCTAGTTCGGTTCGGTTTCGGTTTTGTGTTTCAAAAACCGAACTCAACCGAACCGAACCGAATCTCTCACGCTATATATCACCCCACCCAAATTCAATTTAATGAATCATATAGTTCATAACAAAAACTGGTAAAAATTTATCTCATTACTTCTAGCAATACCATCTTTTTTATGTTGAATATGTGAAAGTTATGTTAAGTACACCATCACAATTAAGAATATTATTTGTATTAATATAGTTCTTTTTTTGCATTCTTGCCATTAAAAGTTAGAAATAATTATGTGAGTTTTGATATAAGAGCCCAAATATAGCGTAAGAATATGAAATTTTTAATTCACATTAAGGTTAGGGTCTTTTTCTTATTTCTAATTTAGGTATTGAATATTTGAGATTAGAATATTAAAGGATGATAATATAATGGTGATTAAAAAATGTAAGAAATGATGAAAAAATATTGGCCTAACCGAAAAAAAACCGAAAAACCGAACCGAACTGAGTCGGTTCGGTTCGATTCGGTTGCTAAGTCTAATCGGTTCGGTTCGATTTTGCAAAAATTAGTAAAAACCGAACCGAACCGACCGATGCTCACCCCTAATAGAGCCAACTTAAACAAGCTCGTAGGTCTTTACTTGGAAGGCCAGGCTTGATGGGCCCAAGCCCGTCAATCCTTTGCCTTATCACAAACTCTTCCCCACTTCACTACATTTTCCCACTTCCTCTCCCCACAACCAAACAGACTATTATCATTTCCGTACAATCAAACAACACCTCATTAAAGCAGTAATGTGAAACTGAGGATAAAAGTACATGACGTCCCACTGCTAGCGGGGAAAAAAATCAAAGTACATGACATCCAACCCAAACCGAGAATATATCACAGATATATCATTGACACGTGACTGATTTCTAACTTGGGGGAGGCAAACCCATGTGTGAGCACATGTTATTCAAGAAGGAAACTCCAGCTAGTTTTGCCTATACCCAGCTCATTATAGCAAGATCTCAAAAGTACTCAAAATCCAACAGGATAACTAATAAACTCAAAAAAAAAAAATATTGAACTCAATAAACTCCATAGCTTTGCTAATAAAACTCAAAAAAGTTTAAATTACAATATATGGGATGTCCCCAACTGTCTTGAAACTTCTCATTTACACAAGGGAAAATTATCTTTAAGGGCCTGTTTGGTTAAGGGTGAAAGTGAGAAAGTAAGGAAGTGAGAAAGTGATAATACTTCCCTTTGGAACTTGAGAATTGGTTAGTAAATTTTCTGGTGTTTGGATGTTGTTGGGAAGTGTAGTTTGGAAAATATTATGTCTTTTCCGGTGTTTGGAAGGTAATGTGGAAGTGGAAGTGGCAAAGTTGACCACAAAGTTGACCGCAAAATAATATTAAAATAAAAAATAATTAAGAAAAATAAAAAATGGACTGTAATTAGAATGCAAGTGAAATTTACATGATCAAAAAATTAACTGTTTTGTGCTATAACATATTACAAATGAGATTTACATGACCACAAAATTAACTGTAGCACTCTGGAAGTGAGGAAATGGTTGTGTAAAAGAGAGAATAGAAAAGGAAAAGGGGTTTTCTTATTTTCCTTTTCCGGTGTTTGGATAGATAGGGAAGTGATCAATTATACTTCCTCATTTCCTTACTTCCGCCCACTTCCTTCAAACCAAACACCCCCTAAGTTCCTGGGCTGAAAATATCATGTAAAAAACTCGTCATAGTTTGAAACACAGTGAAAAAGCCCCTTGACCTAATTTGTTGTGTGTGCAGGTCCCTGCCCTTACTATATGGTACATTTTATATTCAAATTGCCCATATTGCCCTTGCCTAGTTGGCTTCTGATGTGTTGTCCTTTTGTTCTTTGTTCTTTTCATAAATATGAAATTGATGATAACGACATGGAGATTACATTTTTGTCCACTCTTTCATATTTCTGTCCACCTCATGTTAGATATTAGCATTGATAAATTTTTTTGCAGAGATAATTTGTTTAGTGGATAATTTTCTTTGGATTCTAATTTTATGTCCACCTTAAGGTGCATAAATTTTTTTGTATTGATAATTTTTTCAGAGATAATTTTTTTTATTGATGCTATATTTCTGTCCACCATCAATGGATACTAAATGTGCATTATTTTTTTTCCCAGGGATTTGCAATTACCAATTTATTCATAAATAGAAAATTATTCATAACATATAAATATTTATTTATTTATTTTTAACTTATAAATTCTGTACACTTCTAATATTCTGTCTACGTTCTCAAAATTTTTGTTCACCTTCTCAAAAAAATTGTCCACCTTCTTAAATATTTTGTCTATTTTGCCAAATATTTTGTTCCACCTTGTCAAATATTCTGTTGTAAATAATATTCAGAATGTTTACCAAATAAAGATTAATGTGATGAAGTTTGATGGGACAAACAATTTTGTATTGTAAAGTACGAGGTAATGGATACACTGAATACACAGGATTTGGAGGATACTCTTGAGCTTCAAGAGAAACTAGTGGAAGAAGATGAGAAGGTTTGGAAGAAGATGAATAGGACGATGTGTGGCGTCGTAATTAGAAAATTATTCATAACATATAAATATTTATTTATTTATCTTTAACTTATAGATTTTGTACACTTCTAATATTTTGTCACGTTCTTAAAGCTTTTGTCCACCTTCTCAAAAAATTTGTCCGCCTTCTTAAATATTTAGTCCACTTTGCCAAAAATTCTGTTCCACCTTGCCAAACATTATGTCCAGTTTCTCTAATATTTTATCACTTATTCTAATATTTTGTCTACCTACTCTAGAAAACCTATTCTTAATACTTTAGGGATTTCTTACATGAACATCGTTTCACAGAGACTAAAAAATAATTATCCCTTTACTTTTCTCTCTTATGTTGATCTTCTTCAACTTCTGTCTACTTTTTTATATTTCTGTCTATCTTTCATTCTTTTAGTCCACCTTCGTCAATTTCTGTTTAATTTTATAAATTTTAAGAGTAGGTAGGCAAAATATTAGAATAAGTGGACAAAACATCAGAGAAAGTAGACAAAATATTTGATAAGGTGAACAAAATATTTAAGAAGATGGACAAATATTTTTGAGAAGGTGGATAGAGTGGACATAATATTAATCAAAATAAATTGGTAAACTAGATTATAATAAACATTACAAAAAAATTATCTCTGAAAAAAAATATCAATGCAAAAAATATGTCCCACATGAGTTGGACAGAAATATGAAAGAGTGGAGAAAAATATAGCTTCCAAACCACTGTCATCAATTTCATGTTCCATGAAAAGAACAAAAGAACAAAAGGACAAAAAGACAAAAATGAAAATTACATATAAAACAGGGTATCCATCAACCTTACTCATCTTCTATCTACTTTTTTATATTTCTGTTTATCTTTTTTTTTTGGTCTACCTTCGTCAATTTCTATCTAATTTTATAAATTTCTAGAATAGGTTGACAAAATATTAGAATAAGTCGACTAAAAATTCGAGAAAGTGGACATAATATTTGATAAGGTGGAAAAAATATTTAAAAGATGGACAAGTATTTTGAAAAGTGGACAGAATGGACAAAATATTAAACAAAATAAATTGGTGAACTATATTATAATAAACATTCAAAAAAAATTATCTCTGCAAAAAATTATCAATCCAAAAAAATGTCCAACAATATGTGGACACAAATATGAAAGAGTGGACAAACATATAGCTTTCAAGTAGTTGTCATCAATCTCATGTTCTATGAAAAGGACAAAAGTGCAAAAGGACCAAATTGAAAATTACATTTAAAACAAGATTTCTATTGACCTTACTCAACTTTTATTTATTTTTTTATATTTATGTCTATTTTTTTTTTTGTCCACCTTTATCAATTTCTGTTAAATTTTATAAATTTACAGTGTAGGTAGACAAAAAATTAGAATAAGTGGACAAAAAAGTGGACAAAATATTTGACAAGGTGAACAAAATATTTAAAAAAGTGGACAAATATTTTGAGAAGGTGGACAAAATAGACAGAATATTAAACAAAATAAATTGGTGAAATAGATTATAATAAATATTCCAAAAATAATTATCTCTGCAAAAAAATTATCATTACAAAAAAATATCCAACATGAGGTGAACATAAATATGAAAGAGTGGACAAAAATATAGCCCCTATGCCCCTGTCATCAATCTCATTTTCCATAAAAAGGACAAAAAACAAAAAGATAAAAAGACAACATATTAGGTAGAGCCGTCTAAGAAGGGTAATAGGCGCAATGTGAAAATAAGATGTACCAAGTGGTGGGGATAAGAACACAGACGCACAACAAACTGAGTTAAGGGGTTTTTCACAACAAACTGAGTTAAGGGGTTTTTCACTATATGTCTCAAACTATGATTTCAGCCCAGTAAAGACAATTTTCCCTTTAAACAAAGGTGAAAGAGATAAGATGACCACCTTTTCTACAAGCCAGAGGGATCATTTGCACCTTACATTTGAGCTCTTGTTTGCTCTATAAGAAAAATAATGGATTGTCACTAATATTTTGTGATGGGAGATATCACAGGTCTAAGACCTCCCACAACTTTATTTAAAAAACAAAAAGAAAGTAAATCTCCATAATACAAAACGAAACCCATGTATCTGTGTTTCATTTGATTCCTATTATAGCCTTCAAGCACCGCAGTTTTTCACTGATCCCCCTGTGATCTGAAGTATCTTTTGACGAAAGAGGAGGCTCTACACCACTGAAAACATACAGAGCCCTGAGTTCCTCCATGTAGGATGAACGATTCGCAGCTTTATAGCCCAGTATGGTTCAGATAGCAGAAATGTGTTCCCAAATCTTCTCCTCACTGTATAGGCCCTGCAGAGAATGAGATACACATTCAGCTCAATCAAGAGGGGACTTCACAGAAACAAAGGACATACAATCATACATGATAATATGCTAGCATGAAAATGTGGAAACAATTACAGAAGGCGGTCAAATTGATTCTGTTTTGAACAATTGAAAATTTATGCAGTGGAGTTCCTTCCACTAGCTGAAGTTCAGCAGAAGCCGAAGAACACGGAGGAATTGGATTGAAACAGACTACTAAAAAGTCCAACGTCTCGTTGTCAAGCCATCATGGACAGTCGTTTAAATTGTGCAGAATGAAAAAACACACACAACAATGCAGTGACCAACTCGTCATTGACCACTGCACACGACTGCTATCTGTTCCTGGATAATGGAAAATGCAAAAGGCAAAAGATTTGTTACATAATAACTTATAACATGTAGTTAAACCCCATATGGGGGTAGTGCAAAGATATGGTGAAACTTGGAATTAGTTTTCTGCAGTTTAGCCTATTAAATGCACTTGAATTTAAACTGATTCTTTACTGATACTAAATTGATCGTTAACTAGGAGTATTGACAGTGATAAACTATTAAGTGTAACGGCGAGAAAAGACCAAAAAATATACCCAGAGCAAGATATCTCATATCAAATATGTGAACTTGGTCAGAACTTGAACCGGCATTGCACTTCGACAATTACGATTAAAAAAAAAAAATCTTATATACTATATTTTTCTCAGGAAAAAAGGGTTATGGTATTTGTATCCTATACACAGGAGAGATTAGTTAAAATAGATGTGTATATCCTGAAATAATTATGACCACGGAAAATTTCAATTAACAAATATTGAAGAAGGGGAAATAAAAAAAATTTCTATCATGACTAGGGCTCGAATCTAGCTTCCAATAAACATATAATAACCAAAATCTAGTCACTGCCCTTCATGTTCTGGCTATAAAGGCAGATCATAATATTAGTTGAGTTGAAACTAGAAAAATCTGCACAAGTGTAGAAGAGAATATGTAGGAAAATCAACATGAACCCCATCACTCTACTTCACTTTATAACAAGAGAACAAGAATGAGATACAAAGGCCAAAAACAGTAGGTAGAAGTCTGTTAAAAACAAATGTATATATAGCACACAGAATGCACAAGAGAGACTTATAGGGAAGATAAGGTCCGGGAGGAGGTTGGTTTCAAGAGCTGATAGTACTCTGTGTAACCAGAATTCAAAAGTTCCGAAGAGGACATTTTATGAAAATACGTCCACGACTTTCAGCTCTCTCTAAGACGTTCATTCCTATTTTGATAAGACCCCAACAAAACCAATCATGTCCAAGTTTCTGTTGGGGGGATCACCTCTTTGGAGGAAGAAGAAAGAAAGCAAGATCAAAGAAATCACACAAATCAAATATCAGAGATTTACGTGAAAAATCTAAATTATGAAAATTCACAGAACCACACACAAATCTACTATATTTTGAGATGAGATTACAGAGGAGAAAGAGTAAACCCTAGCCGCAGCTCTACACTCAATAATTATAATTTTCCCTCTTTCGGCTATTTCACCTCCTTGCAGTTTAACTCTAATCTCTGATACAAATTTTTTATATAGAGACAAACTTAGGGTTACAAGTGTGAAATTTCTAGACTGCCCTTGACGTGTTCCTCAAGTTTCGTAGACCGCGAAACTTCTAGAAGCTCTGCTGCTTCGAACGCTCTGCAGCTCCAGACGCCCTGTGGCTTCGAACGCTTCACAGCTTCAGACGCTTCACAGCTTCAAACTTCTTCGTTTTGCTTCTCTGAGGTGCCACTCCGAGAGTGCTCCTCCATTGCGCTTCTCCAGAAAGCTCTTCTGCGCAATGCTTCTCTGGAAAGCTCTTCTGTGCAGGGCGAAGAATCCGTCCAGGTAATAATCTGACTCCACAACTTAACAATCTCCCAATTTAAAATTGATCATTAGCACAACTGGGACACTCCATCTCTCTCTCTCTCTCTCTCTCTCTCTCCCTCTCTCTCTCTCTCTCTCTCTCTCAACTCATACTGAAATTTGTTGTGACTCAATTCTAACCCTTACGCTTGAAGACCCACGAAAGTTGAGCAGATCTTCAACTTCTATGTCTGTGACCACCTTGGTCAGCATGTCTGTGAAATTTTGACTTGTATGTATCTTCACTAGCGACAACACACCATCCTTCAAAAATATGTGAACGAAGTAGTACCACACATCAATGTGCTTGGTTCTGTCATGATAGACTGGATTATTAGCAAAATCTAAAACACTATGGCTATCACCGTGCAAACTGCAGCAATGTTCCTGAAGCAGTGTACATGTAGCATTCGATGGGCAGCAAGGGTGTGATCGTCGATCTGGCGGAGGAGATAACGGTGGCAGTCTCAAATTTCGTTAGACCGGCAACTGGCCGGGATGAGATTTTGCACGAGAGCTCAGTGCTGGAGGAGGAAGAGGAAGTGATTGTGGAGTGTGCCAGGCCCAGGTTCTCGGAACAGGAGGTGTCCTTCTTGCTCAGGCTTATACCTGAATTGGTAGAACACTGGATTTAAAAATGAGATTGATAATTTGTGCACAAAGTGCAATGTGGAGAGAGCTATATAATTAATTCAACAAAATTAAGTATTATATCTTGTTCTTCCACTCGGTGTACCATTTCTTCGACTTTGAATGTGTGGATTGGTGGAGTTTCTCAACTTCGGTTCATGTATGCGAGCGTCACACACATTATAACAAAGTCAATCCCGTGTTGACACATGAATTAGATGCAAGAGAGCTTGTCCGCAGGATTGCCAACCGAACCTGGGTTTCTCCCTCCCCCTCCTTATTTTTGCGCGTGTACGTGAGTGCGTGTTACATGGGCTATGCATTGTGTGTGTGTGTGTGTGTGAGAGAGAGAGAGAGAGAGAGAGAGAGAGAGAGAGAGCGAGATGGGCTTTGTTTTCGTGTTCCGCAGAGAGAGAGAGAGAGAGAGAGAGAGAGAGAGAGAGAGAGAGAGAGATGGCTTTGTTTTCGTGTTCCTGTCACATAGGCTTTTTGCGTGCACGCGCACGTCTTCGCATCACATTTGCTATGTGTGTGTGACATGGGCTTTGCAGATTGATTCGTAATCGGTGATCATAGTTGCGGACTCGCAGTGAGTCATGTGTGCGTGTGTTGATACACGGGCTTTGAATTTTGGTATCCTGTCTAGTCACCACAGCTGAGTTGATTGAGAGCCACGAGGGAGCCAATTCAATAATTAGCCGTTTATGAACTGTTCACGGACAGTTTAATTATTCAATAATTCTTGAAATTATGTCTTTAACATTGATAAAAAAGAACTTATATCCATATAATAAGAAGAGAAGTTTATAATCCAAATCTCTTTTGCACTACTCTCTTATGTTTCATTATTTATGTAAATAACTCATATAATAATATAGTGTATACAAAGAGCACCTACTATTAATAAAAAAGTTATTAGTTAAATGTAATTAAATATCAAATACCGGGCTTATTAAAATTGAACACGAGCGGGCTATCTTATTTTGAGTTTTGTTTGTTTACGAATTCAAGCAATTCGAGCGCGCTAAAATCGAGCTAAATACCGAGTCGAAAACGAAATGTTCGCGAGCCGCAAGCTCGTTTGACAGCCCTAAGCGTCGTCACTAATCACAAGCTCACAGTAGCCCAATTACATCATACATTGGAGGTCATAAAATGAGAGGAGTTGGGAATCCATAAATAACATTATCTTACCCATGTTTTTTTGTTTTCTTTAGGGTAAAATAGGCTAAATGTTTCTACTGACAAAGAAGTGTTTTTCTAGAAGAGAAGACGTAGTCTCTGTGGGAAAAAAAATTATTCTACTTAGAAGTTTGACTTCACTCATGTTATGTGATAAAAGTGTAAATTCACAGATAAAGAAAGTACACCAGTTATTCTATTATGTGGGGTCGTGTTCTTCAGTTATTAGAGCCTTGCGGTCCGTCTTGATTCAGTGTCAGAAATGTTAGACCATGGTACCAGACATATACGGTACCCTTCCAAAACACATGCACTACATTGGCAGACAGTTATAACAACCATAATTTTGTTTGATATGTGAAAAAATAGTTGTGGTTTGGGACATAGCTAAGTACCACATTAGGTAGGTTATCATAACCAACCAGATTAGAGACATATGCTAGGTTTCACATCTTGATATCAATTGTTTCCTTTCTACCGTGATATGAGTTATATTTCGTTCACACCTTTGTTCATGATATTGATTATTCAACTATCTTCTATTTCCAGTTTTACTTATGTTATTATTGTATACATGTATTATACACGTGCACAATCCTTCATCTTACACACTCATTGAGAGTTTTTTGACTCCCCTAGATTTGCGCATCCAGATATGGGATATTTTATTTTGTTATATTGATCAGGTGTTGATGAGCTTGTATGCTTCGCAAGGAATCCGGAGTTTCCCTCTATTGGTTACCAGTATTCTTATCTTTTTCCTCCTTTATTTCTGTTGTTATCCTTTTGATTATCTATATATATCAGACTCTACTTTTATTCCAGTTCTTAATTTATATGATATCATGTGTGAACATCTATATGTGTTATTGCAGTAATCATGATTTATCATAGTAGATTTTTGTAGCTTGTTTGAGTTACTTAAGGCTTAGCGCGTGTATGTGAGGTATTTTCTTTACGTATAAGCATCGCCGACTCTCGTCGCGTCTCTGATTGAGATTTTACCTGCACACAAAATATAGTATTTCAGATTTAAGAAAAGGGTGTACAAGGTACTCAATTCTACCGCTATAACAAGTGGCTATGCGGGTCGTGATCCACAGGGAGGGACTAGCGATGGAAGCTTGTTTAGTAAGTTCTCTTTTATTGCTACAATTAATTTAAAGTTAAGTCAGAAAGAAAGTGGTAGATTAAGAAGATGGAGAAATAGAAGTGATATTTACAATGAAATTGAAGAAGTGTGAAAAAGATTGGGAATTGGTAATTTACACTAAAATTAAAAGAAAGAAAATGTAACGCCCCGATCCCGCAGGTACGGAGACGTTATGGCGACGTACATACGCAAGGCGGAAAACCCTACGTACGTACGCTAAGCCTCAGTACAGTAAAGAATCTCCATATATACCTGAGTTCCAGCATGAAATAAGTACAAGAATACCTGCAGAAGAGGTTAGCGATCATAACGGATATGAAAAAGATGGACAAATAATATAACAGAAATAAATCACTAAGATACCTATGGATAGTCCCGATGAGGAATCTCCCATGTGACTCCAAAGCACTTTCTGAAGCTACGGTAACTCGGATCTCCGACCTGGGCATACAAACCCAGGGTCGTCAGAAAGCGACCTAGTGAGTGGTAAAATGAAGGAGGCAGTAATAGATACAATAGTACTACAAGCACGATAATAATATATAGTACATGAGGTTGGACTAGTGATACCATATAATAAGGATATATAAACAGTAGAAATAGATAAACATGAAAGCAGTGCAAATATATAAACATGTCATCTTTAATACCATCACTGCCTAGCCGGTTATCATCGGGTCATGTCTATAGTCGTGTCCAGTTTATCGAATAAATGGTGACGTGATAGACGTGTACAGGCAGATGGGCCTATGCAATGTAATCACTATACGGTGTGGTGTATATACAGTAGTGATGTCTGCTATACAGAAAGCCTAATATATGCAATGCAGAACATGCGTCGTATGCCATCACAGAAAGTATAACATATGCCAGGTAAAGTAACAAGTATACAGGTAACAGGATATCGGATAAAGTAGCATGAATAATAACAAGATAGCATATATGTACCAGGCATGTCATGTGATTTATACAATAGTAGCAATCAGTACCACCTGGTATTACAATCACTCTCTTCCAGTGTCCCATACCACTGGCAGTTCATACTGGAGCCCGCACTCCAGTCGAACCCATCCGGACATGGCCTACGGGTACCATTATCCAAACGAGAGAGTGATCAAATAACAAGTGTTCCCGACGTCACTATTGTGTATACTGTTTTATTATGTTAATTGGAAACCCATGGTCGAGGAGTTCTTATCGGGTGGGTGTATCCCGTACATACCCGGGACAACGGCCTTATCAGATCCCTGGCTGCTGAGACCAGGGCCAGCCCGCTAGAGCTGTAACATGTAACGGGAATCTCAATGAGCTAAAACAATAACGGGATGCTCATGAGTAACAGATGGTAGCCAGCACTACCCCGTTCCCTGCAGTGGGACGAACAATGGATCCAGACATCCACCCGATATGATCTAATCAACCGTCAAGTCTCCCCCATACCTAAGTTATCATTATTATCTGATATGTCAAGTATACAATGTTACAAGAACAAATACATGATACGGGTAACATGATAACTGGACCAGAGTTCTGTTGATAGCATAGAACAATATAACGGGAAACGGGAACAATATAACGGGATCAATAGATGTGGAAGTCCACATATCGCATATCAACAGCTCTCATGTCCAGTAACGGGAATATCCATATCAGTAACAGGAAATAATCATGTAACATGAATACGGTAACATGAAACAATAATACATGTAATATGCACGGTGATCCATATGACAAGAATAATTAAATCATGTATGCACGTGTAACAGTGATATGCCGAGAATTCATGTAATGATGATAACGGTATAGGATATGACGGTATGCCGTGAAGTGGTGTACATGAATACGAACGTGAGATGTGTCATAGTATCTGTGCAATATGTACAAGTAATACCAATGGGCAGTGTCTAATATCATGTACAGTGAACTATCGTATCAGTGTAAGGATGATAACAATACTATGACATGCGGTACTTATCTTTGTACGAGTGGAACATAAATGTGTGGCCATAATCCATGTAACAGTACATGTAATAATGGTAGCCCGTGTATCCTATAATATCATGTCCTGTGAATTATAGTACCCGTGTCCAGCATGCATGTCTAGTGACAGTGTCGTGTCATAGCGTATCTGTGGAACCGTATGCAGGTAACGTTACTGTGATACGATACATGACATGATAGTGTCCAAACATATGGTGACAAAGGGGGCCTGATTCCAGTGGTCCATGAACATGACCTAATAGGTATCCAGTGTCACACTCTACGTCTATTAGGGATCAGGCGTATTTAAGTACAGTGTTTATTACAATGTTTTAATATGGTGTACCAATTAGGATTTACCGGTAATTAATAAAGCAACCAAGTTCAATTAATAGACTAAAAAGATAATTTATAAAATAAAAACACTCACAAACTGGTCATGGGAATGTCTCTCTCTTTCTCACGATCGCAACGGATTCAGAATCGTCCAAATCGGAGTCCGGATGCTCCCGATATCGCCCGAATACTAAATCATAACAAAAAGGGTAAATACGTAAATAACAATATTGCAAACGCAAATATTGAAATGTAATAGGGGGTTTTATGCAAATTACCTGTAATGGATTTGGATGCGGGTTTGGGCTCATAACGAGTCGGGTCCAGATCCATAACCCAAACCCGTTAACTTAAGTTAATTGGGTAGTGAGTTTATGGGTTAACGGGTCGGGTTATTGGGTTGCAAATAAACCCAAATTGGGTTAATGGGTTTGGGATCACCCCAAACCCATAACAAGAAGAAGAAGCAGCAGCAAGTTGCTGCTGCTCCTCCTGCGCGGCCGGCAGGCCAGCCCGGCCGGCCGGCGGCGCCGGCCCGGCCGCCGGCGGCGGCTCAGAGGGTGAGAGATAGAGTAAGGGGGAGAGAGAGATGAAAAGAAAGAAAGAAAAGAAACAGAGAAAAGAAAGGAAAAGAGAAGAAGAAGAAGAAGAAGAAGAAAAAGAAAGAGAGGGGGGTGCGGCCATGGCCGGCGGCGCCAAGGTCGGCGGCGGCCGGCCACCTGCCGCGTGGCCGGAGGCGGGGGTGAAGCCCGGTGGCGCGCCGGCCACCGGGGCCCGCCGGCAGTAAGGCCGGCGGTGGTCTGCCGCAGGGAGAGAGAGAGAGTGGAAGAGAGAGAGTAGAGAGGTTGAGAGAGAGAAGAGAGAGAAAAGAAATTGGAGAGAGAGAGTTTTGAATTAGAGAGGGAGAGAGAGATTTTTATAGAGAGGGAAGAGAGAGGGAGAGGCGGTGGAGTCAAAGGCGGTGGAGGAAGAAGACGCTGGAAAGATGGAGAAGGGAAAGAAAAAGAAAAAGAAAAAGAAAAGAAAATGTTTAAAATAATATTATTTTAATCGGGTCAAAAATTGACTAGCTCCGAACGGTGCCCAAAAATTACAAAAAATAGAGAATATTATCCTGAGATGGAATATGAAGACGGTTTGAAGAAATTCGATCCGGTTTGCAAATTAAAAATCCCAGAAGGTATCGCCGATACCGGGCGACACCGGTTTGGACGGATTTTCGATAAATTCAGAAAAATTTCCAAAAATACTCGAACATAGCTTATGTGATTCTAAGACATACGGTGAAAGCCAATTCTCAAAATTCTACTCCGTTTATGAAATAAAAATCGGAAGGCCGGTTATCGGTATCGGTCGACACCGACTACGGAGATTTTCCAAAATAATCCAGAAAATTTCCAGAAAATCCTTAAAAATCTTAAATATTAGAAAATAATTTTTGAAACTGAAATTGGCTCAATCGGACTACCACGGAGGTCAAATCAATTTTGTACGTCGTATCGGGTACTGATACGGTGATACGTACACCAGGGATCAGGGGGTTACAGAAAACTAAAAACTAAAAACTTACTTACCTCTTTGGCGTCTGCTTACCTTGGAATCGTGTCAATGATGTACCTTTCTTTGAAGGCGAACGAAGTATGGAATATGAGATCTTCCCTATTCCCGATCTATACTACAAATAAAAGGGCGAGCTATACTACCTTGGAAATAGATCTTCATCACCATAAACCATCAACGGCACTTGCAAGGAGAAGGCAACTTCGAAGCTCTTGGTTTCATATGGATCCACAAACGCAAAAGAGAAAAACAAAAACAAAACAAGAATAGAAAAAAAGAATAAACTTTGATTTGATTCAATTAACAATGGAAGAAAAGATTACTTACACCGATGTCACATTCAGTACAAGTTTGATCTCCTTCCTCCATGAAAGTATCCTCTCCTCTCAGTTACATAAAAAAAATAAAAATTACACAAAAGAAAATAAAAAAAGACCTAAGTTACAATTTACAAGTTAGCCTAAGAAAAATCCTAGATTTGTTTATGTACTCGACTGTGTGCCCTTCTCTGTTGCTCTGCAGGGGTATTTATAGGAGATGGAAGAAGTAGAGTCCCGGTACGACTCCTCGACGAAAACTGAACGTCACCCTTATCTGGATTGCCGCGGAAACGCGGCTATGGCCGCGTTTCCGCGGCCATTCTGTGGCATCTGGCCACGTGCTTTCGCGCGTGGCCTCCTCTAGTTCGTCCATCTGAGTATATCCTTTTAGATTTGGCCTACCGACTCTTTATTTTGAAAATTCGAGATAATTTGAGAAGCAAGTTACCCTAAATTCAAATCTTCCAAATCTTTTAAAACGATTTTGTAATCTTTCCACTCTCCTCCTTTTATCTTTATCCTTATTCTGCAAGCATTTAGGGTTGAGTAGAAGTCTATCTCTTCCCTCTTCTTTTAGTAATTGCAAATTTTGCACATGATAATTGCAACTTTTGCACTTGGGCTTGCACATGGGCTTTTGGGCTTCAGGGCTTCATTTAGGCTTTATTCTTTATTTAAATAATTACTCGAGGCCTGCACACAATAAATAATAAAACATTAGTAATAGTGCATAATTATAGGAATAAATAGGAAAATATGATAGTATATGTAGTGATAAATATGCACTTTTTACTACCTATCACGCCCCCACACTTATCTTTTTGCTCGTCCTCGAGTAAAATCAAAAAGAATAAGAAAAGAAAAACTAATCTATCCTAACTCACTTTCGTAGGCATCACGGTTGCACTTAGCATGTGCAACAAGCCGTTAAACCCCTAGGTTACCCCAGAGGACGAGTGTTGTCTCGTGAGGGTTTTCAGCGGATTACACCCACAAAATCCATAAAAAGGAAAATATTTGAAATATGTTTGAAGAAACTAAGTAATCTATAAGTTTTTTAGGATTATCATTTTTATTCATTCTTAAACTTAGTCTTTATATAGTAAATTGTTATCCTTTTTAGGTAAGGATCAAAACTGAATTTTTGTATAGTCTTTTTCGTTACCAAAAAATCATATGCATCCTTGTGAATCTTTACTAGGAATTCCTTCACTTGGACTCTCATGCCTCTTTATTATTATTTTCTCTTTTTTTTAATATGTATAACTCATCTAATTTTCTTTCGTGTAAGTATCAAGGTTTCTTGAGGCCCTCATACCTAACTAATTGACTATTAGATGTGTTAGTACATATATAAGTAATTTTTCTTAGTTTTCTTAGGCTTTCTAATCCACCCATGTAGCGAACTTAAAGTCGGTGGCTCCCAAACTGGTTAGTTTTAGGGCACCGGGTAAGAAAACACCCCACGGACTTAGATTCGAGTGAACTAGGCCACAAAACTAAGGACTTTATTTATAAAATTACCTTTAGGCGTGAATACTTATGCTTCTTGAGGCACATGTATTCAGCTTAATTAGTGAATTTTTTATTTTATATTTTTTTAGTATTATTTTTTATAGGGTACAAGAGTCTTTATTTTAGAATCCTAGATGTGTAAGTGTATTAGGTATGCACATTTCACTAAGGTAAAAATTAAGATTAATTAATTATTCAGTTTTTCCTCCTATACCTAAAAATTCAACAAATTGTTTATTTGACCAAGTTTTTAGAAATCCTAATCATGATTTTCCTAATTCTTAAGACTAACTTAGATTTCTTTCAAAAGATAAGTCAAAATATTGTCCCTTTTTTTTTGGTTAGTTAGTTAGTATCTAACTATGTTAGTATGTTAGTAAATCCTCCCCCGCACCTATCTCATGCATTGTCCTCAATGTATGAATGAATGCATGTATGCATGAAAAAGAAGAAAGGGAAGGAAAATATTACCTTAGGGGGTGGTTCCGGTGATGGTCTGATTGGGCCAAGCGTTGCTACCCAATCAAGATAATGTGGTAGTTCACGGGACCTACCTTTATTGACCTTTTTTCTATTTACATGTTTACAGTCCCCAGTATGAGTAGGATCATGGAAGATCCTATCGTGAATCTTACTTCATTTACATGACCAGTCCTGAAAAATCATCACAGAGTCATCATGGTCTATACCTATGTCCAACAAAAGAATGTGACTTGGTAGATGTTGGCCCAAAGGCCTTCCACCCTAGTTTTGATGATGATCAACTTATGAAGTTATGTTTACTAATGATCTTGTGTTTAATTAGTGACAGATTCATTATCAAGATCTTAGTAGGTGCATAGCTCAACAAAGGATATAATGTCAAGATTTAGAGCTAGCACGGTGTGATCCAAGGAGCTTTTGGATCAAGCTTGGACCAAGTCAAGAAGATGAGAAGGCTTCAAGTGAAGACTTCAAGAAGATCAAGACTTGTGTCTAGGTATAAGATTTTTATGTTTTAGATAAAATGTAAAGGATAGATAGTTGGTGGATTGCTCAAGTATACCATGCACACACACTCTTGATTTAGAATTGTTTTTCTAAAAGATTTTTTGGTTTAGAAAAGATTTTTCTTTTTGAAAAATATAAGTTTGGTTTTTGGTATTTCCCATATACTTATCTTTCAACCAAAACCATATTTAGAGCTTTATGACAAAAACATAGATATTTCATTATGATTGTGTAGTGGATCATATCCATACACACTATACCTTAAAAGTATATCTTGTTTTTGTATTTGATGAAGATTTGGCAAAATATGTTTTGAAAAATATTGTTTTAGAAAAATACAGTTTTTATCATGGGCCAAATATTTTCAAGTTACAAAAATAGTCCAATCTTTTATAACATGCCTTGATTTTGTGCAAGCATGTTGATATATCAAAGTATATTGGTAAAACTATTTTTGTAGATTTTTATGTATTTTATGGGATTTTATATGAGCCAAAAAGATAAATTTTTTATCCCAGAAAAATCTGTTTCAGGCTTCAGCCAAGTCGACTAGTCAACTTAACTAGTCGACTAATCCTGAAGTCGGTCGACCGGGCCGGTCGACCGACGTGCACAGACGTGCACAGCTGTGTGTACTGTTGGACGGTCGACCGTGCCGGTCGACCGCTCCAGAGAGCAGTGCTCTCTGGAAAGTTCGATCGACCGCACCGGTCGACCGTAGCTCCAACGGTCAGAAATCCGACCGTTGGCGGTCGACCGGCAGCTCTGACAGACCCCAACGGCTATATTTTTCTGGCCTATAAATTTGGGGGTTTGGTCATTGTTTTGTAACAAGATTTTAGAGTCTCTTAGAGCCAGTTTTTCTCAGACTTTTAGAAGAGTTTTCTCCACAAAATAGAGAGCAAATATTTCCTATCTAAAGGGAAGTTTTTATAAAGAGTGTTAAAAGAAAGTCTTTGAGTTTTCCTCCACCTTTCACATACTTGATTTTCTCACACCACACTTGAGCAACCATTGATTATACATCCTATAGGTGTGTTGTAGTGAGAGCTTTATTGGTGATCAAGTGTTTAGATCACCAAGAGATCATTTCTTGTACTTTGAGGAGGCGGACGTGTGTGTCCGCTTGTTTCGAGTTCGGGTGCGAACTTGTTGTACGAGGTGCGGCCTCGGCGAGCCGGTGGGCTTGCGGTGTGTACGGGACTAGGGAGTCCGAGGGCTTGTAGGTGTTGCGGCACCGAGGAGAGATCCATTGGGATCTTGCATAGTGGAAATCCTTCGTGTGTCGAAAGCGGGGATGTAGAGAAAGTGTGCTCGAATCTCGAAACAAACCTTTGTGTTTGCGATTGCTCTCTCTCTTTGTCTCTTTTATATCTTGCATGCTATTTATTGTGCTTTCATTTACATGCTTGATATTCATTGTGCTCATATTGTATACTTGCTTGGGTTTGTTGACTAACACTTGTATTTAACCAAGAGAGCCAACGCGGCACCTCAACCCATTCAAGGGGAATCTAGAGGAGTTTGTCCAGAGCCCTTCACGGGAAATTCGGCAACACTCTTGTGTTATACATAGTGTATAGTGTAAAAGTTTTAAATTGGTCATAATTGCTTTTAGCTTCCGCATTATTTGCATCATAATTTACCATTAAGTGACCATTAGATTAGCCTTCACCTATTCACCCCCCTCTAGGTGAACCTACAGTAGAATGGTTGACTTGGACTTAAGAATGATAGGTTCAGGATCCAATATAAACTCGGGAAAATTGACGTGGGGTTCGAGAGTTAGTTTTGGTTCAAGCGTTGAGTCTAAGTCCAAGAATTGAAACTCAAGTCCACAATCATTTTCCCACAATGGATGTGACTTACTATTGGTGATTCAAGTTCAAGAATGACAGGTGTGGGAATCAAAACTGACTCTAAAATATTACTTAAATCGGGTAACAGAACAGGAGTCAATATTGATTCGAGAATTTGAACTCGATCACAACAAATTTGAGAATCAAGGTCACATATCTCATTGAGTTCAATTTCATAAAAATGAGAACTTTCCAATTTGTCAATGGGACTTTCAAAAGTATGAAATTGGTCAAGTTTAATATGATGATCATCAAAAATGGGTGATTCAATTTCATGATCTATGGGTACGGGAATAAATGTTGGCTCAGAAAATTGGTCCAAATTGGGTAAGAATACCGGAGTCAACATAGATTCGAAGATGGAAACTGAATCGCAAAGTTGAGGATCGGGTTCACATTCACAATCTAATTCAATCTCATTGAAATTAAAACTAGCCAATTTGTCCAAGGATTGGGATTGATCAAGTTCATATTGATGTGATGAAATTGAATTTTGATCAAGGTCTTCTAGACAGAATGATTCTTGGTTCCTATCAACTTGGTTGGTTAGTTCAAGAATATTTGAAAGTCTAGAAATTTGATCATTCATTATATCTTGCAAACGTCCACTTTTTCTTCTAACCCATCGAATGGATCATTGGAGGACTGAAACATTGGTGATGTGGTAAAAGAAGTATATGAAGATAATGGTTAAACATGTGGTTGACAATATGACTCAGGGGCGTTGTATCCCCATTGACTCTGTGAAGAGTAGTGATGATTATTCCAGTCTTATTCATAGTATTGGGACTGGGGCATGTAATGATTCGGATAAGACCAATCTGGCACACTAGGTTGGTTAAAGTTATGATATGCCGGGTTGGTAATATCCGAAAAAGAGGCTGATGTGTAATATGGATTATTATTAAAATTGAAAAAATTGTTGTTATAAGCCATATCACAAATAAAACACAAACAAAGAAAAAAAACAAACAAATAAGCAAGCAAAAAAAAAATTCTAACCTAAGTTAAGGTAGACTTATGACCTAGACGACTCCTAACTGGTTAGACTGTCCACGGGAGGTATAATGCAGACTTTAACCACAAGCTAATCAGCCAGGTCAGGGCAAGATTGGTGGGAGATTTTCCGTCAAAGACGTTCCTTAATTAAATAACCACCAATCTTTGGGCTTTCGGCCCTCAATCCCCTTCCTAGACACTGATTTGACAGGAGTCAAATTCCAACACCGTTCCCCTTAGGATAATCTCCTAATTGAGTCCGAGATGTCCCTAGGGCCAACGTCTACTCATTTTTAATTAGGCTTGGGTTAGTGAGTGAGGAGATTGTTTGTGGGTCAAGGAAGGGTGATGAAATCCCCACCTTATCTTATTTATAGGACAAGCCCTTAAGTCAATTTAGTGCACGTGTAAAGCAATAGACAAATATTCACTCAAAAGCAGTAAATCAGCCAAGGGTGCTTCCTAGTCTATATGCAATGCGAACGTACCTTGTCTCCAGCACTCTTCAACAGAAATTAAAAAAATTAAATAGACACGTGCCTATATGCAAGAGTCTAATTTTTTTTATTTTTCAACAAATAGGTTACTGTTAATTAATTAGCAGTGTGCAGGGTGATCACAGAGAAAAGTTAACAGAGCAGTAAACAAATCTTTCAATTTGCAGCAACCTGTAGAAAACAGAGTGAGTAGTGAACTACACAGGCCACGGAAACGCGGCTATTGCCGCGCAAACACGGTTCTGTAGTAGGCCCTGCTGCTCTGCCTTCGAGGGTAGAGGCACAGAGTTGTTATATGTCCTTTGCTGCTGTTACTTTTTCTGTTCTCTGATCCTGCAAACAAAAAGAATAAATAAATCAATAATTAGTTTTTTTTTTTAGAGAGAAACTTACCGTCCCTCCCCGGCAACGGCGTCAAAATTTTGATTGAGATTTTACCTGTACACAAAATATAGTGTTGGCCCAGAGGCCTTCCTCTCTAGTTTTGATGATGATTAACTCATGTAGTTATGCTTACTAATAATCTTGTGATTTTAGTTACAGATCATTGATCAAGATATTAGTTGGTGATTGCTTCAAAAGAGGAGTTTGGAAGCCTTCACTTGGTGATTCCCGTGCCCGAGCATCAAGATCATACCTTTGCACCCGGTGGATCACGGTTTGGGATCGAGTCAACTTGAAGATGAAGATCATCAAGAAGACTTAGGTATCCTAGTTTAGTTTGTGTGTTTTAGATCCATTTGTAAAGCTTAGTATAGTTGATATGCTCAAGTGCACAATACACAAAAACAAAACAAGAATAGAAAAAAAGAATAAACTTTGATTTGATTCAATTAACAATGGAAGAAAAGATTACTTACACCGATGTCACCTTCAGTACAAGTTTGATCTCCTTCCTCCATGAAAGTATCCTCTCCTCTCAGTTACATAAAAAAAAATAAAATTACACAAAAGAAAATAAAAAAAAACCTAAGTTACAATCTACAAGTTAGCCTAAGAAAAACCCTAGATTTGTTTATGTACTCGACTGTGTGCCCTTCTTTGCTGCTCTGCAGGGGTATTTATAGGAGATGGAAGAAGTAGAGTCCCGGTACGACTCCTCGACGAAAACTGAACGTCACCCTTATCTGGATTGCCGCGGAAACGCGGCTATGGCCGCGTTTCCGCGGCCATTCTGTGGCATCTGGCCACGTGCTTTCGCGCGTGGCCTCCTCTGGTCCGTCCATCTGGGTATATCCTTTTAGATCTGGCCTACCGACTCTTTATTTTGAAAATTTGAGATAACTTGGGAAGCAAGTTACCCTAAATCCAAATCTTTGAAATCTTTTAAAACGATTTTGTAATCTTTGCACTCTCCTCCTTTTATCTTTATCCTTATCCTGCAAGCATTTAGGGTTGAGTAGAAGTCTATCCCTTCCCTCTTCTTTTAGTAATTGCAAATTTTGCACATGGTAATTGCAACTTTTGCACTTGGGCTTGCATATGGGCTTTTTGGGCTTCAGGGCTTCATTTAGGCTTTATTTTTTATTTAAATAATTACTCGAGGCCTACACACAATAAATAATAAAACATTAGTAATAGTGCATAATTATAGGAATAAATAGGAAAATATTATAGTATATGTAGTGATAAATATGTACTTTTTACTACCTATCAGTCTCCGCTTGTAATATCCCTCATGTATTTATACATGATTTTTTTATGTATGTGATAAATTTCTACATGTGTATATACGATTTGTATTATTTTATGTGGGCTCTAATAATAAATTTGTTATAGATTTCTATTGTTAGTAATAATTAACCTATCAGTTATTAACATGAAGATGTTAGTGACTATCATTATTGTCAGTATTATTATTATTGTTATCCATATTTGGTTATTTTATTTTTGTTTGCATTTTATCTCTCTCTTAGTCTAATCCTTTGAGTCCTAAACCAAGCCCACACTTGTTTTTTCTTTCCTTGGCCCAAGCCAATCCTTTAAACACAATTACCCGTTAAGTCATATCCATTAGCCCATAACCCATTACCTTATCTAAATCCTAACAACCAAATCAAATCCTAATCTTAACCATCCAATCTAAATACTAAATCTAATCTAAATCCTAACAACCCAATCCCCTTATAATTCTAAACTATTTTCATTATCTTTTTCCCCACCACAGCCGCCCAGACCCCTCCACCGTATGCTCCATGTCGCATAGCTCCAGGCCAAACACGAGCCCTGCATCCAGCAAACCAGCACTTCTCCAACTCCCAGGCCTATTAAATCTCTCTCACTCATTCCTGCTGCTGTCTTTGCGTCTTCAACTTCTTCCTCCTCCTCGGCCCATTGAGAGAAGGGGCATCCCTGGGGCTTCCTTCGTTGAGCATGTTCAGACCTACCTCACCCAATTAAGCCTTGATGCAACCAAACCCTTGCCTTCCTTCAAGAAAGGTCACTCTTTTACTCTTCTTTTTGCTATTTTGATTGATAGGCGTCTCTTGCTTTTCATTGTGATCAACATGGATTCAACTGCTTGACTGCAATTTTTGATATATATATATATATATATATATATATATATATATATATATATATATATATATATATATATATATATATATATATATATATATATATATTACATATTTGGTTGTTATGAGTGGCCATAAGCCTTAAGTCATAAGTGGTAGTTTTTTTAGTAGTTCAGAATCATTTTTTTAATCAATCTCGGGATCCAGGAACGGGGTTTTAGCATGCTTTTTTTTGATTGAAATCGAAAGCATGCTTTTATTTCATTTTAGTACTGCATGCAAACTGAGAAAGCTTATAGTTATTTGTATTAACTTTTTTTTAATAAGAAAAAATTTACATCCTGCACTTTAGCTCTGCAATAATTTTGCAACAAATGTGACACCTTTATAGCCACTATTAAATTCAGTAATCTCCTTGCATCCTTCATAAGAGTACTTCCAAGATCATCATCCTCTACCTGTTCAAACTGTCAAATAACAATAAGTGAATCTCCTTCTATCCACAATGGATAATGAGCAAATAGTGAGTAAGAAAAGCCTCAATCCCAACTGAAATGTATGGCGTTCTTCTATTACAACAGAAGTATCTTGTAATAAACTCCAGAAACCAACAATAAAACTCCACATGAGTCCCTAAACACATATACTGCAGCACCCTTGCAATCCACATCTACCAACCATCGAAGTTACACTCAAGTCAACTTGCTCCTGGTGAATCCCAAATGACGAACTGAGGCTCTTTCTTTACTGAAGACTCGTAAGTAACTGGAAGTCTGTAAGAGCTATTTTGTTCCTCAACTAACTTATTAGCCATTCATAACACCTCACTAGTAGTAAAGAACTTATTATTAGTTTCTGCATCATTTCGCTACTTCAGTAATACCCAATCCCCATAAGCAAGACTAGATTGCTTAATTTTCTTCTCAGACTTTCAACAAACCCATGCTTGAAAACAAACTCAACAAATTTACCTTGGCAACCTTATTTTGATGGGGAAGTGCTTAGATGGTAATGATACTTGCAAACTAACTCAGATCAAGCGACATCCCTTGCTACTCTATAAGAATTCATTTTGTCTCAATGAAGCAAGTAAATACTGTAAAAGTGTAAATAGCTGCAGGTGAAAATGATTAAATTATAGAAAGAAATAATATAATGGTAGTTCCTCTTTTTTTCTACTCTCTCTCTCTCTCTCTCAACCTTGCATACTAATTGAGTTGGCGAGGTAGCAAACTGCTGTAGCTACTTCTTAGGAATGGAGATCATACTAACTGAACTGGCGAGGTAGCAAACTGCAGTCAAGACCAGACGGCGATTCGGTTCCGAAACCGCGTCATTTCATATGAGTGTTCGTTCTTGTGTATTTCCTCATTTTCCGTTGTCGGTATGCGTTTATATTTACACTTATCATTTTATTTGACTTTCTGTTATATTTTACCTGTTTGATTGCTTTTACTACTTCACGAGACGTCACTGAGCATTCACCATATTTATTTTACTGATCTGAATGTTTATTAGCGTCATTTCATGTACCAATATTGATTCAAGACTAGTGGAGGTATACCTTATACTGTGACACCTGACACCTTTTACGGGGACCTTGGCATGACTATAATACTGCTACCTGACATCTAGTACTTCTGTACCCTGAACTCCTGTATCCCCTGTACTCATGTCCCATGCACTGTTACCCTATTAATAGCACAGTCAGACCGGTGTCCGGCGGAGCATGCCTCCTGGTGTCGGGATGATGAGGATGTATTCCACATTCGTGTTAGCGTCCGATGGATTCTGAATGGAACTAAGTGCCACACGGAGCAAAGTGCCACACCATACACATGGTGGGGGCCACCTCTTGAATCCGTGGGGGCCACCTCTAGAATCCATTTCCCTCAGAGCAAAGTGCCACATGGAGCAAAGTGCCACACCACACACGTGGTGGGGGCCACCTCTTGAATCTGTAGGGCTATCTCCTGACTATGCCACCTGGTGTTAGCGTGATAAACATTCTCAGTGCGTATTAACGTCCACACATACCTGTATGATGATAACGTCATGAGAATATGTTATTTGGTCTCTTCCCTATTCGAATAATGATACCCGCATATCAGAGTTCGGATGAGTTCTACTGGAAGTGCGGGCTCCAGTGTGAACTGTCGGTGTTGTGGGACGCCGGTGGGAAAGGGACAAAAATAACAAGAAGAACAAATGATTATTATTGAATAAACTTGAATGAAATACGTTGTGTTATACCCTGAATTGATACTCTGCCTTATGACATATGACCATACACATGACCAATTTATATACCAGACTAGTGACATATGATAGGTTACACATCTTGACATCAGTTGTTTGTTTATAGTTATTTTACTTGTCTTTTATCTGTACTCTTATTCATGTATTGTTATTCAGTGTTTGTTTATCATATTATTTAGTGGTTGCAGTTATCTGCTATTATTTTGAGCACACTGTTTACATGCACGAGCAGTTCTCTTTGCACACACACTCACCAGGTCGCTTTCTGACGACCCTGAATTTGCACGTCCAGATATTGGACGCTTTATGTCTATTGTGCAGGTGTTCGATGAGACTGTACGCTTTGTGAGGAGCTGGACGGTCTCCCTTTTAATTCTGCTATTCTTACATTTTCCTTATTCCTGCTATTATTCTTGATTCATGTATATCGCACTTAGCTTCCATTCTATTCCTTATTTCATTTGAGATCATGTGTAGCCTTTATATGTATTATTGCAGTGATCGTTAACATTATGGTTTAAATTTATAGTTTGTTCAGGTTAATTTAGGCTTAGCGTGTATACGTGGGGTATTTTCCTCGCGTATATACGTCGCCGACTCTCGTCGCGACTCCGTTTTTCGCGTATTTTGAGAAGCGGGGTGTGACAGGGTTTTTTTGGTATCAGAGCCAGGTTTCAACATAAAACGGACTTGATTCTTACCGGTAACCTGAACGAGCTATAATTACACTGTAATATACATATAGGATTCACACAATGATATTAAGTCCACTTGGAATTGACTGTCCTCTCTTTGAAAATTCATCTCTTTGATCTTTCGATCTCTCTGATCACATTTCTCGTTTAGAATAATCTTGGTTCCATCTTGATTCCAATTCTTCTTGTCGATTCTATTTTCTGGTTTTATCTTTTGAAATTGGTCACTCCATTCAAAAGCTAGTAGCAGAGATCAGAGCGCGCAGCGGAATCGTGGTGTCCTGGCGAGGTGACGTGGAATCTAGTTTGTTCTCTCCCTGGACTTTAATTCTTTCATCATCCCTGCTTTATTGAAATTTCGGGGACGAAATTTTTATAAGGTGTGTAGAATCTAATATCCCTCATGTATTTATACATGATTTTTTTTATGTATGTGATAAATTTCTACATGTGTATATACAATTTGTATTATTTTATGTGGGCTCTAATAATAAATTTGTTATAGATTTCTATTGTTAGTAATAATTAACCTATCAGTTATTAACATGAAGATGTTAGTGACTATCATTATTGTCAGTATTATTATTATTGTTATCCATATTTGGTTATTTTATTTTTGTTTGCATTTTATCTCTCTCTTAGTCTAATCCTTTGAGCCCTAAACCAAGCCCACACTTGTTTTTCCTTTCCTTGGCCCAAGCCAATCCTTTAAACACAATTACCTGTTAACTCATATCCATTAGCGCATAACCCATTACCTTATCTAAATCCTAACAACCAAATCAAATCCTAATCTTAACCATCCAATCTAAATACTAAATCTAATCTAAATCCTAACAACCAATCCCCTTATAATTCTAAACTATTTTCATTATCTTTTTCCCCACCACAGCCGCCCAGACCCCTCCACGGTATGCTCCATGTCGCATAGCTCCAGGCCAAACACGAGCCCTGCATCCAGCAAACCAGCACTTCTCCAACTCCCAGGCCTATTAAATCTCTCTCACTCATTCCTGCTGCTGTCTTTGCGTCTTCATCTTCTTCCTCCTCCTCGGCCCATTGAGAGAAGGGGCATCCCTGGGGCTTCCTTCGTTGAGCATGTTCAGACCTACCTCACCCAATTGAGCCTTGATGCAACCAAACCCTTGCCTTCCTTCAAGAAAGGTCACTCTTTTACTCTTCTTTCTGCTATTTTGATTGATAGGTGTCTCTTGCTTTTCATTGTGATCAACATGGGTTCATAGGCGTCTCTTGCTTTTCATTGTGATCAACATGGGTTCAACTGCTTGACTGCAATTTTTGATATATATATATATATATATATATATATATATATATATATATATATATATATATATATATATATATATATATATATTTATATATTTATATATATATATATAGACTTGTATCCTTTCAAAAGGATTTGATCCCGGATCCTTCCCACTCAAATTCAACCCTCCAACATTCGAATACAAGATCCACTCCGTTGAAGTTGATCTATACTATTTCAAGTATCTATAAACAAAAAATCAAGTGTTTTAAATACTTTTGCCCATCCATCAAGCGACGCAAAATGGACGGCCGAAAGTAGTGAGTTGGTTAGATCTATGTCTTTAGACATACAAATTCTCGATCCGGCCATTTCATTATGATCTAAACATTTAAAAACCCTATAAACTAATTTTTGTTAGATTTCAAATGTTCTACACCGTTAAACTAACCAACTCGCTATTTAGGCCGTTCGTTTTCCCCTACTTGATGGATGGGCAAAAAGTATTTAAAACACTTAATTTTGGGTTATAGATACTTGAAATAGTATAGATCAACTTCAACGGAGTGGATCTTGTATTCAAATGTTGGAGGGTTGAATTTGAGTGGGAAGGATTCGGGATCAAATCCTTTTGAAAGGATACAAGTCTATCTCATATATATATATATATATTATATATATATATATATATATATATATATATATATATATATATATAGGGGAATCTGTACCTCAGCCTGCGGGCTGAGAGAGTTTCTCAGCCTGCGGGACGTGGCTGAATATAGGCCACACATCGGTCGCAGAGTATGGGCGCCACAAAAAATCAAAAAATCCCGCCTAAACAATCGTGAATCAAAAGGACAAAAATACCCTTTTAAATGACGACTGCGACTTCTAGCATTCAAAAGTAAAAAAACATTCCATGGTCGCAGACTTAATACAGAATAAAGAATACAAGACAAAAAATGCTATCGCATAGCAATGCGACCTCCTTCGGTACTGCGACCAAATTCGCAATCTTCTTTCTCATGCCTTCTGTAAAAGAAGTAATTAATATTATATCTACCGTGATACAACACCAGTCTAGAAAAAAAGATATGCACTAATGTTAATCTCGAGAAAGGAAAGATGTGCACCATACGTAATCTAAAGATATAGCCAAACAATTCTATAAAAAGTTAATTTGTACTTCGGATTCTCCAGCAATAAGTCTTCAATTAAATATTTAATTTTTTTTACCACTTCCTACCATACTCAACCCTCACCTGTAACAATTATTATTACTATTCATGTTCTTCCACAATATTCACCTTTATATAAAGCTTGTAACTAATATATTACCTCATACCTAAAAAACTATAATTTTGCTCTTCCTTTTCAATTTGATTTCAAAAACTTCCAAAAAAAATTCATTCTTGAATCATGTCTTCCCCATCTTCTTCCTCTGAACACTCAGAATTCAACTTCAATCAATCCCCCACCGGTCCTTTGTCTTTAGGATATTCTAGTGAATCTGATACCAGTCTGGACTTCACTCCTTTTGACTATCTCACTACATCAAATAATGTATTAACTGATCCTCCTATTCATGATGATAATGAATTTTTCATGTGGGTTAGTGAAGAAGACATTATTCCTCTGTCACTTGACGGAGACATGCTTGATGAAAGCATGTCCTCTGATGCTGTACGCTCGCTTCCTAGCAACGGGTCAGACGAAGAGCTTGATAGAGACGATCCATTCTGGGAGTTCATCGGTGAAACAAAAAAACCTCAAAACCAGCAAGATGATGAGGAAATAAGTGATGAAGAGGAAGAGCAGAAGAATGAAGACGATGAATCTGCTTATGATGGTGATAATGACGAGGATTAGGATTTCCTGATCTTCTGATATTCAATTATATTTTGTATTCTTTTAAAAGCTTTTAATTCTATTTTTTTTGTAAGGTCTCTTTCTCAATATATTAACTTATAAGCTCTTTTAATTACAAATCCAAACTGCGACTGCTGCTCTTAAACACTGCGACCATAGTCGCAATCCTACTACGGATGCAATTTATGGTCACAGTTAATCATTTATCAGTTCCCAATGCGACTTTGGTCACAATAATGTACTGTTTTGGAGTTCAAAGTAATTTAAAGTTATAGTGTATTAACTTTTAAACTGTTTTGGATAACTGAACAGTCACTTAGGAAGTATACAATTTTTGGGAAAAGATAGAAAATATATTTGAGAGATATTCACGTGGTCCGAGAGCTTAAACCTTTTGGAATTCCGGGATTAAAAATATATAAAGGATCATGAGCAAAGGATTAAAAACATACCATCCTCTTCACCGGAAAGAAGCCAATACATTCAAACAATGTCTTCACCATCACCACCGTCTTCACCGGAAAGAAGCCAATCATCAAATGATGATTTTATGTTTAGTTCTGAAACAATGTCTCGCTATGGGTCAGAATCTGAGCTTGATACAGACGACCCTTTCTGGGAGTTCATTGATGAACCAAAACACAAACATGAAGAGAAAGAAAGCGACGATGAGACTGTACCTGAAGAGGAGGAAGAGACAGAAGACGAAAGCGATACAGAAGACGAAAGCATGACTCTTGACGACGAATCTGATTACTATGATGATGACGACGATTAGAAGTTAAAAAATTGTATTTTGTTTTTCTTTTTAAATATATATAAATCAAATTGAGTTATTTATGGGAGTTTTTCTTTTTAAATATATATAAATCTGTTTTCTAAAGTTATTTGTGTGAATTACATTTTTTACTACTATGTATCGGTTGAAATACTGCGACCATGGAGGCAGACTTAATAAATACAATGCGACCAAGGTCGCAGTTGCTGGTCTTTAATCTTAATCAACAACAACACTGCTACCTTGGTCGCAGTTTCTGACCGCATCAGACAACAGACAACTTTTCATTTTTCATTTAGATTCAAAAAAATGACTTAATCCAAAACAACACTTAATAAAACAAGAACACGGCGACCTTGGTCGCTATGCATGTTAATCTAAAGGAAAACACTTACTTAACGTACTGCGACCAATGTCGCAGTCCATGTAAAGCGACCTAAGACTGCAGTTGTTGGCCATCTTTATCAACAACAACACTGCGACCTTGGACACATTTAACCATGTACACTGCGACCATCTTTATCCTTAACAACACTGCGACCTTGGTCGCAGTTAATAATTATATTACTTCACCCTTAAAAATTTTTAAAATGAAAGGTTGCGACATTGGTCGCAGTTGCTGGACGCAGACTTAATAAATACACTGCGACCCTAGTCGCAGTTGCTGGACTTTAGTCTTACTCAACAACAACACTGCTACCTTGGTCGCAGTTTCTGACCTTAATATTAATAAAATAAACTGCGACCTAGATCGCAGTTGTTGCTGTTTAGTCTTAATAAAATACAAAGCGACCTTGGTCGCAGTGGTGGTCTTTATAAATAATCAACAACAACACTGCGACTTTGGTCGCAGTTGATGGCCGCAGTCTTAAAAAAATAATCTCCAATCTTGGTCGCTATTGCTGGTTTTCAGTCTTAATCAACAACAACACTGCGACGATGTGACACGTCACCGCAACAGTTGCTTAGTCGCAGTCTTTGGTCGCAGTGTCGACCCTGGTCACAGTAGTTACTGTTTGCAATGTATCTTATGCGACCTTGGTCGCAGTGTCATCTATGATCATAGTTGTTTTCTTTGCAATGCATGGCTGCGAAAAAGTTCGTAGTTTATTAAAAAAAACAAATATGCTTTTTATTTATGTCCAGGCATTTATCTCCAGGAATGTGCAAATGATACAAAACGATCTCTTATACAATAAGATTGAAGTGTTACAAATACAGCAGTACAAAAGAAGACTAAAACATCAAAAAAATCCCTTGTTGACTAAGAGCAATCTTCTTCTTGAGCTCTGGTGGCAGCAGAATCAATAAGATTGAGTGTTACAAAGAAGACTAAACATCAAAGTAGCCAAGAAGATTAAACATCAAAAAATCCCTTGTTGACTAAGAGAAATCTTCTTCTTCAGGTCTGGTGGCAGCAGAATCAATAAGATTGAGTGTTACAAAGAAGACTAAACATCAAAGTAGCCAAGAAGACAAAACATCAAAAGAGCAAGAAGAGCCCTTGTTGACTACTAAGAGCAATCTTCTCCTGGAGGTTTGGTGGCAGCAGAATCTTTCGTTTATGAACATCTCTTCACCAGAAGATTATCCAGTGAGCATGGAGTTTCCTCGATGTGACTTCTGGGGTAAGAGAGGGAGAGTGAGACCTCACAAGGTATGCTACCCACCACTATATCCACCACATCCCCCGCCGCCATACCCACTCTGACCATCCGTTACCAGCAAGCTTGACTGGTGCATCAAGTCAGAGCAGATCTCGGTGAGGATTAAGTCCTCGTCAGGGATCATGACTTCTTCCCTTGTGAACGACGAGGACCATGACTTCTTCCCTTGTGGACGATGAGGTCTATGACTTCTTCCCTTATGGACGAACATCGATCAAGTTCGTCAATAGGGTCATCTTCATCCATGGAGGCAGGCCCCTGTTAGAGACTCTGAAGAAGACGAAAATTCTCAGAGCAATTGCTCTCGAAAGAAAACAGTCTAATTATGGACTGTTAAAGGGAGAGGGTGAGCCCTATTTATAGGCAGCCCATAATAACCATAATTAATGGTTCATTAATCAGAATCGTCGGCATTAATCGTCTCCAACCGCCAGCGCCGGTTTGGCATTAAAAGACATTAACGCCTAAACCCAATGAAGAACCGACGCGTAGACAACCGCTTCGGGAAACAACGAATGGTGCGGGGTTCGTCAACATAGACTTGACGTTAAAAGATCTCATAAAATCTTTATGACAGGTCGCGTCTCACGGACTGACTCCAAATCGCATCAGACAACAGACAACTTTTTCATTTTTCATTTAGATTCAAAAAATGACTTAATCCAAAAAACAACACTTAATAAAACAACACTTACTTAACGTACTGCGACCAAAGTCGCAGTCCATGTAATGCAACCCTAGATTGCAGTTGCTGGCTATCTTTATCAATAACAACACTGCGACCTTGGTCGCATTTAACCATGTACACTGCGACAAAAAGACTTTGGCTAAGGTCGCAGTTTAAATGTACATTGCGACCAAAGACTCTGAATACATTATATTCAAAAAAAATAATTACTTAACGTACTGCGACCAAAGTCGCAGTCCATGTAATGCAACCCTAGATTGCAGTTGCTGGCTATTTTTATCAATAACAACACTGCGACCTTGGTCGCATTTCACCATGTACACTGCGACCAAAGACTTTGACTAAGGTCGCAGTTTAAATGTACAATGCGACCAAGACTCTGACTACATTATATACAAAAAAAATTAAACTATAAAGTAGAATTTTATCGCAGGCTGAAAACATTGATCTGAAAAGATTTTATATTTTCAAAAAAAAAATTTATCCCAGGCTGAAAAGGAGAAACTACATCTTTCAAAAAAAGAGGTAAAGAAATAAGGCGAAAAGTAATTTATATCCTATAAAGAGCGGCAAAATAAAAGGGGGAAAAAATAATAATAAACAATAAGGAAAAGTTATCATAAGGGGTATTTGGTAATTTAACTTCTCCCTAAAAGCGGGCCGCAAGTCAGTGAGGTGACAACTCGAGCCACGTCACCGCAGGCTGAGAGAGTACTCTCAGCCCGCGGGCTGATATACATTTTTCTCATATATAATATATATATTACATATTTGGTTGATATATATATATATATATATATATATATATATATATAATATATATATATATATATATATATATATATATATATATATATATATATATATATTACATATTTGGTTGTTATGAGTGGCCATAAGCCTTAAGTCATAAGTAGTAATTTTTTTTAGTAGTTCAGAATCATTTTTTTAATCAATCTCGGGATCCAGGAACGGGGTTTTAGCATGCTTTTTTTTGATTGAAATCGAAAGCATGCTTTTATTTCATTTTAGTACTGCATGCAAACTGAGAAAGCTTATAGTTATTTGTATTAACTTTTTTTTAATAAGAAAAAATTTACATCCTGCACTTTAGCTCTGCAATAATTTTGCAACAAATGTGACACCTTTATAGCCACTATTAAATTCAGTAATCTCCTTGCATCCTTCATAAGAGTACTTCCAAGATCATCATCCTCTACCTGTTCAAACTGTCAAATAACAATAAGTGAATCTCCTTCTATCCACAATGGATAATGAGCAAATAGTGAGTAAGAAAAGCCTCAATCCCAACTGAAATGTATGGCGTTCTTCTAATAAACCTGAAGTATCTTGTAATAACTCCAGAAACCAACAATAAAATTCCACATGAGTCCCTAAACACATATACTGCAGCACCCTTGCAATCCACATCTACCAACCATCGAAGTTACACTCAAGTCAACTTGCTCCTGGTGAATCCCAAATGACGAACTGAGGCTCTTTCTTTACTGAAGACTCGTAAGTAACTGGAAGTCTGTAAGAGCTATTTTGTTCCTCAACTAACTTATTAGCCATTCATAACACCTCACTAGTAGTAAAGAACTTATTGTTAGTTTCTGCATCATTTCGCTACTTCAGTAATACCCAATCCCTATAAGCAAGACTAGATTGCTTAATTTTCTTCTCAGACTTTCAACAAACCCATGCTTGAAAACAAACTCAACAAATTTACCTTGGCAACCTTATTTTGATGGGGAAGTGCTTAGATGGTAATGATACTTGCAAACTAACTCAGATCAAGCGACATCCCTTGCTACTCTATAAGAATTCATTTTGTCTCAATGAAGCAAGTAAATACTGTAAAAGTGTAAATAGCTTCAGGTGAAAATGATTAAATTATAGAAAGAAATAATATAATGGTAGTTCCTCTTTTTTCTACTCTCTCTCTCTCTCTCAACCTTGCATACTAATTGAGTTGGCGAGGTAGCAAACTGCTGTAGCTACTTCTTAGGAATGGAGATCATACTAACTGAACTGGCGAGGTAGCAAACTGCAGTCAAGACCAGACGGCGATTCGGTTCCGAAATCGCGTCATTTCATATGAGCGTTCGTTCTTGTGTATTTCCTCATTTTCCGTTGTCGGTATGCGTTTATATTTACACTTATCATTTTATTTGACTTTCTGTTATATTTTACCTGTTTGATTGCTTTTACTACTTCACGAGACGTCACTGAGCATTCACCATATTTATTTTACTGATCTGAATGTTTATTAGCGTTATTTCATGTACCATTATTGATTCAAGACTAGTGGAGGTATACCTTATACTGTGACACCTGACACCTTTTACGGGGACCTTGGCATGATTATAATACTGCTACCTGACATCTAGTACTTCTGTACCCTGAACTCCTGTATCCCTTGTACTCATGTCCCATGCACTGTTACCCTATTAATAGCACAGTCAGACCGGTGTCCGGCGGAGCATGCCGCCTGGTGTCGGGATGATGAGGATGTATTCCACAATCGTGTTAGCGTCCGGTGGATCCTGAATGGAACTAAGTACCACACGGAGCAAAGTGCCACACCATACACATGGTGGGGGCCACCTCTTGAATCCGTGGGGGCCACCTCTAGAATCCATTTCCCTCAGAGCAAAGTGCCAAATGGAGAAAAGTGCCACACCACACACGTGGTGGGGGCCACCTCTTGAATCTGTGGGGCCACCTCTTGAATCTGTAGGGCTATCTCCTGACTGTGCCACCTGGTGTTAGCGTGATAAACATTCTCAGTGCATATTAACGTCCACACATACCTGTATGATGATAACGTCATGAGAATATGTTATTTGGTCTCTTCCCTATTCGAATAATGATACCCGCATATCAGAGTTCGGATGAGTTCTACTGGAAGTACGGGCTCCAGTGTGAACTGTCGGTATTGTGGGACGCCGGTGGGAAAGGGACAAAAATAACAAGAAGCACAAATGATTATTATTAAATAAACTTGAATGAAATACATTGTGTTATGCCCTGAATTGATACTCTGCCTTATGACATTGACCATACACATGACCAGTTTATATACCAGACTAATGACATATGATAGGTTACACATCTTGACATCAGTTGTTTGTTTATAGTTATTTACTTGTCTTTTATCTGTACTCTTATTCATGTATTGTTATTCAGTGTTTGTTATCATGTTATTTAGTGGTTGCAGTTATCTGCTATTATTTTGAGCACACTGTTTACATGCACGAGTAGTTCTCTTTACACACACACTCACCAGGTCGCTTTCTGATGACCCTGAATTTGTACGTCCAGATATTGGACGCTTTGTGTCTATTGTGCAGGTGTTCGATGAGACTCTATGCTTTGCGAGGAGCTGGACGGTCTCCCTTTTGATTCTGGTATTCTTACATTTTCCTTATTCTTGCTATTATTCTTGATTCATGTATATCGCACTTAGCTTCCATTCTATTCCTTATTTCATTTGAGATCATGTGTAGCCTTTATCTGTATTATTGCAGTGATCGTTAATATTATGGTTTAGATTTATAGTTTGTTCAAGTTAAATTAGGCTTAGCGTGTATACTGGGATATTTTCCTCGCGTATATACGTCGCTGACTCTCGTCGCGACTACGTTTTTCGCGTATTTTGGGAAGCGGGGCGTGACACCGCTCTAGCGTATTTTGGGAAGCGGGCCGTGATAAATCCAAACACAAGAATTTTTTGTGCAACTGGTGTCACAAGAAAGGGCACATTAGAGCTGATTGTTGGACTCGTAAGAAGAAACAAAAAGATGCTAATATCACTGAACTTCCTAGAGGGGATAAAAATAAGTGTGACGTTCTATCTGTTACAGACAGATTGGTAGAAAGCAAAGGTAGATTATTGACTCTGAATGTTCACAGCATATCAGTTTCAATAAGATGTTCTCCTCGTACACTTCAGTTCAAGAGAGAGAGGTCTTCATGGGGAATTTTGCCACGAGCAAGGTGATTGGCAAAGGAACAATCTTGTTACATTCTCATGATGGATGCATCACCACTCTTCAAGGCGTCCGTCATGTTCCTGAATCAAGGTACAATCTCATCTTTCTTGGTGCTCTATATGAAAAGTGTTCAATTTCAGTTCTGAAGGTGATCTCATGAAAGTTTTCAAAGATGACCAAGTGAAATTTCAGGCCAAACGTATCTGCAATGTTTACATGTTGAAATTTGGAGGTTACAGTTTGTGGGTTGCAGTTATCCTCAGCTTTAAGATCAGGGGTTGTGAAACAATCAGATACTATGATGGTTTCAAGTTCTGATGTTCAGTTTTACCTCGAAGGAAGATTGGGACTAGGCGGCGCCGACGCACACAAGGAAGTTTAGTTCGTTACTCTTATGGTGGAGCAAATTCTCATAAATTTTGCATGAATCAAGGAGATCATTGGGTGATCAAGTTCAGGTCAGGCATGAGTTTGTTTGATCTAATCAAGTTGTGAACCCCATCAGGAGAGGAAGTGAGATGGAGATGAAGTCAAGAGTTGTTCAATTGTGCATTAATGTGAGCACATGGAGTATGGTGGTTATTCTTGGACTTGGACGTATTTAAGTCAAGAGGGAGTTTGTTAGGATTGTGATTGGAATACATCGTGAAGGCAGATGAAGCTTCAAAGATCAAAGAACGGACGTGCATAAGGAGTTGTGCATAGTATAAGTCGACTTATACTTTGTATAGTCGACTTATGATAAAATTGGTATGCTTATACAATTAGTATAGTTGACTTGTCTTGCAAATAGAAAGTAAGATTCTCGTATTTTTGTCAGATTAGTCGACTAATATACATGATAAGTCGATTTATACATTAGTATAGTTGATTAATTGTAATACCCTGATTTCAGAATGCGTATCCTTTTACGGTTTTTGATGTTTTGGACTTGTACATGTCATTTCATGTATGTATTTTCTTCCGTTTGACCTAAAATTTTTACACGAGACTTTCCACTGGCACTAGATTCTACCCTAGAAATTTCATAATTTTTCTTTTTAAATAATTATTTAATTAAATATTTTCTCTCTCCTTCTATTTTCCTTTCTTTCTTCTTAAAATTCATTCCTTTTCCAATTTTCTTCATTTTAATTTTTATATTATTTTTTCATAGAATATTTACACATAACCCCCAAAAAATCTATATTTTCATTTCCATTTCTTTTTCCTTTCCTTTTCTTTTCCTTTTCCTTTTTTTCTAGAAGCTTCCTTGGCTTCTCAAGGAAGCCAAGGCTTTGGTTTCTTAAAGAAGCCTCTCCCCCTCTTCCTTAACCTCTCCCACACATGCCAGCCATGGCCGGCCCTTCTCCGCCCTCCCTCCATCTTTCTCTCTCTAGACAATTACCAAAAACCTCTCCAAAAATTCTCAAAAAGTCATAAAATCCTACCACCATCTTCTACAGCCACTCCAACAACATCATGGCTTCTTTACACCTTCCTTAACTAGCCCTAATTTATCCCTAAATTTTCTCCCTCCAAAAGACATTAAAATCCCACTTTCTCTCTCTAGAAGCCTCTTTTTTCTTCTCTCTAAAAATCCTACAAAATTAATATAACTCGATGGCTGCTCCTAAAACATCCTAATATGATCCCTAAGGCTAAACACAACCCCATTTCCTATAATTTTATCTCAAAAAAAAAACCCTTAAAACACTCTTTCTCTCTCTTCTTTCTAACTTCTTTGTAACTTTCTCTCTTCTCCCTTCATATCTTCATGTCCAGTTATCCCCATTGGATTCCCCTCACTTTCCTCTATATTCCATGATTTTCCCAGATTTTTCCTCAATTTAAAAATATTTACAACACTAACTTTTCACTCCTTTTATTTTCTCTCTCTTCATTTTCTCACTCTCTCTCTTCACTTGTGTAGGACGCCAGCTATAGGAGGCTACTCCTCTCTCTCTCCTCTATCCCCCACAACCCACCATACACCCATCCACTCTTTCTCTCTCCTCCAAAACCTAAACCTTAATTTTCTCTCTAGGTTTCTTTCTTATTTGCATTTTCTCTCTCTAAGAACCCTCTCCACAACCCTCTTCTTCCTCCTACAGTCCCTGGACAACCCTTGGCTGCCCACGTGCACACGTGCACATGGTATCGGGTATTTACCGATACAGGCGAGTACTCTTTCCTTATTGCATACGTGCACATACACACGTGTATACGTATATTTTAACTTGTGCATACATGTTTCATGTTCCATGCATTTTTAGAATTTTTCTGTAATTTTAGAAATTATCTGGGGATTTTTATGAATTTTCTATATTATAAGAAATTTCTATATTTTAAGGATTTTTCTGCGTATTTAGCATTTATCCATGTATTTTTAGGAAAAGTTTTATCGGACTACTATTCGTCCAGCTTTATTATATGGCACAGAATGTTGGGCTATAGAGAGATATCATGCGCAGAAGATGAGTGTATTAGAGACGCGCATGCTTCATTGGATGTGTGGTAACAAGAGGAGAGATAAGGTAAGAAATGAGGATATTCATACTAAGCTAGGTATAGATTCTATAGAAGAGAAAATGAGAGAAAATCGCCTACAATGATTTAACCATGTGCGACGTACACTTACAGATGCGCCGGTCTGACGAGTAGAGCGTATCAAATTACGGCAAGTTAAAAGAGCGCAGGGGAGACTGAAGAAAACATGGATGGAGGTAATATGACAAGATATAGAGGCTAAAGGTCTTAGTGAAGGCATATTGCTCGATAGGAATGAGTGGAGAAATCTGATCCATGTGCCTGATTCGGTGTAATTCTCTTTTGGTTCATGTAGCCTACCCCAAATACTTGGGACAAATGGATTTGTTGTTGTTGTTCTGTGTATTTAGAAATTTCTCATGTATTTTTAAGAATTTTCTATAATTTTTTGAAATTAAAATGTATTTTTTTACGATTATCTGTATTTTTGGCATTTTGGACTAACAGTGATGTAGGTTGCAGATAAAGACCCTTGGGATGAACTTCTCTTTTGGGGATCGTAGTCCTTGGAGACCCTTCCCGGTTATCCAAGGGCAATAGGCCTGCACCACCGCCCACTACCATTAGGGTTTCGTAGTAGCCGGATAGGGGTTTCTATGCCTCGGATGCTCTATCCTTTCTGGAATATCATCCGAGAGACACCATTACTTTTGGGTTTTGTGGTGACTGGGGTAGAGGGGACCCAGCTCAGGAGCACAATATGGAGCTTGTGGCTATGTTTATAATTATTATATTATTTATTGCTTGTATGTAGTATTAACATCTTCTGCAAGTACATATATAGCCTCCGGGCTTAAACTTCTATACAGTTCTATACTAAAGCCTCTGGGGTTTTAACCTCTATGAGGTTTATTAACATCCTCGGACGTTCTCATCGACACCTGGTAGGCGTATTGAGTGCTCAGCGCTTTATTCACTAGACTCGTTAAGGCGGAACTCTGCCGGATTTCAGACTCGCAGTCTAAGCCGAGTCCTTCCTATAGCTCCGCCTAGCGCTTTAGTGATTAAACACTGTTCGCTGATTGTGCATCCAACGCTACCTTACTTCGCTTGTATGTGCATAACTATAATGCTGCTTTAATGCTATTGACTGGCACTGATACCGATATTACCGAAACTGATATTGATATTGATACTGATATTTGACATGGGTTACTTGACATAATATCTATTACTGAACTTGACATAATATCTATTACTGACACTGTTTATTGTTACCGATACTGACTATTACTATTGACATTACACCTAACATATGGATACTGACTATAGAACATTCGATTACTTAACGGTGCTATAACTCCTGATTTATTACATTACACTGTTTTCAAATTTGGTACCGTAACTCTGACTGGATATAATACCTGAATCATGATATCATTTTACGAGGAATCACTACTAAATTTTGATACATGATACTCCTGTTATTGTTTTGGTAGGTGGAACAAAGTGCCACATTACATGTCCTAGTGATGGAGACCACCTCTTGAATCATCGGGGGCCACCTCTAGAATCCCATACCTGATGTGTGGAGCAAAGTGCCATGTGGAACAAAGTGCCACATCACATGTCCTAGTGATGGGGACCACCTCTTGAATCCTCGGGAGCCACCTCTAGAATCTCATATCTCCTGACTACTGTACTCCTGATACTGTATTCCTATTTTTCCTATAAATCGATATCATGAAACTCAATTGAAAATAATCTTGAACATCTCTAATACAGATACAACTTATACTGGACAAGGAGAAACTGATGGACTTCAATAAGTACGTCTTCATAATGGATCGAGGCTGCAACACTATTCAGAACTACCTGAGGCCATAAGAGCTCTGGTGGGGTATAATGGCACCCTGTACTAATTCTACTATTCCTGATAATATTGCGCCTAGTGGCGTGGGTTGGAGGCCATATCCAACCGTGTGAGGTCGTTGTCCCGAGCATATACAGGGCCCATTATAAACATGATATCTTGATTTCTCATCAGTTTTCATTAACCAACCTCGGACTACTTCTATGTGGATGTATTGTGAACTGGGACGGTAGGGCACATACCTAAACATCCAAGTAGGACGAGTCCTAATAATAATAACAATAAACATGTTACTAACTTAACTCCTATACTGATCATGATTCTATAGACATGATCTGACATGATTCCACAAATATGACATGACTCGACAACACTAACTCTCAGCAACTCTGGTTTTGCATATACTCAGTTAATGGTGAAGTGAGGTATATGGTATAAAAATGAGGGTTTCCTTGTTTGGATTATCTCCTCGACGTTTTAATCTCATGGATCCAGATATTGAGTTTATACAATTGATTTTGTCTACATTTACATTATACATATAAAGTTAATAAATTACATGTGCTTTAATTGATATGATTTAATATGACAGCATACATAAACATATTTTCACATAACTTCATTTATTTTCTGTACATGTGTATTTGCTTTTGCGCATGCCACTTGGCTTTCTTATGTACTCGTTATGTTGCATCCTGGCAATCCTGAATCTGCATGTCCAGATCCCAGAGCCTGGAGTATCAGGGACTTCCTGTTGCTGATCGGAGTGCGTAGCGAAAGCGTAGCAAGTCCCAGGATCGGAACCTGGCAGAAGCGTGAGATCATGTAGATAGTCCTCCAGATCCATCTCCGTTATCTGACTCTCGAGAATTCTATTTAACTCGGTAGCATCTTCCAGCTCCATATTTTGTTAATCTCTGTAAATTTTGTGTAATTCAAACCTTTACATGCTCCAGTGATGTAATAATCATGTAATGTTGGATCACATATTATGATAACAGTGTACTTGGACTGTAAAACTAGAATGTATATTATCAATATGCTTTTGTACTCTTATTCCTGACTGTACTGTTATACTTAGCGTACGTATTTGAGGATATTTTCGCCCTATGTATGTACGTTTAGTAGTAGCGTTTTGTACCCGGTGGAGCAGGGCGTTACACTAATATCGGTTTTGACAGTTTTCTTTTTTGAGTTTATTTCCAGTTTGAGTTGGATTCGCATTTTTTTTCTTCTGAGGCGGTGATTGTTCGTATTGATGAAGTTTGTATAGACTAGGAAGGTCCTATGGTCTATAAATAACCCCATGAGGGTCGCCTTCAATGTAATTCAAGGAATTCAATAATTCTAAGAGAGAATCAAAAAAGTGAGAGATTTGTGTGAGAAGTTTTAGTCATAAAGGTTTGATATTCTAGGTGGCCATTAAAAAGCTTGTAATCTTCTTAGAAAGAGGTGCAAGTATTTCTTATTGTACTTGCTCAAAGTTTAATAAAGTTTCTTCATTTTTCTTTCGTGAATGTACACACGATCTGTTTGATGTGTGTTCGCTTTTTATACTTCAGAATATCTCATATTTTCTTCTCGTTACTCGACGATCATGTCCCTTCCGCTGCATAGCCCTAGCAATCGGTGTAGAAGCATATCGATCGTGGGGGCCATCATCACGACACAATTAACCAAACATGCCTATATTTGACATGGTAGACATGCCATGTGTCTCTATTCATGTCGGACACTTTTAAATGTCTAAATTCTAGTGGCGTGACTATATAGTTTGTAAAGGAAAGGACAGTATGTGATCCTGAGTGAAAAACCTGGGGGTTTAGTGAAATTTATCCTTTCTTAAAGATGTTATGGGTTCAAAATTGTTTGCCCCTCTTTTTGGTTTAGGTTGCTATCATATGGATTTGTCAATGTTTCAAATAATGATAACGTTACGATAACATTTTTCTTCTGTTATATTAACATAGGTTATAACGTAATGCATAACATAGGTTACACGATTTAATATTTATTTATTAAAATAAATATATCTACTATAGTTAAGAACATTTATAAATAGAAAAATAATTTTTAAAAAATCTAGCAAAATATCAAAACAATATATAACACATTTAGCAAGTCTCACAATAATTTTAGCAAGTATCACAATATTTTTTCTCATTCACAAGTTATAATTCATAATTTCATCTACAAACAATAATATAATCTGCATATTTCATTATAATTCATAAATTTTAGCCATGTAACTCAATCTGCAGAAAAATTCATAATTCGACCAACAATAATTCGTAATTCAATCATAATTCATAATTTTTTAAACATGCTATTCATTATAATTCATATTCAATTTACAATATACTATTCAATTAAACCCCCTGTGTCTTTCACTCTCTCTGATATTTTACCTCCGATCTTTCTCTGCTCTCTGCCCATCACTCTCTCTGCTCTCTGATCTCTTTCTGCTTTCTCTCCCGATCTCTCTTACTCTCTCTCCCCCTCGAGAGAGAGAAGAAAGGGATCTAGAGAGAAAGCAGAGAGAAATTAGGAGGGGGAGAGAGAGCAGAGAGACTGAGAGGAAAAAAGAGCAGAGAGAGTGATCAGGGGGAGAAAGCAGAGAGATCGGGAGGAGAGATATCTGATGGGAAACTGGAGAGCGAGAGAAGAGAGAAATCAGAAAAGAGAGCTTATCTGTGCTTGGAGACATAGAACTACCGCTTGGAGACGTCGCCAGTGAGAACTACCATGACAGAGAACTACTAGAAAGGGCAGAGAGAGAGATCCAAGGGACACTAGAGAGAAGAGAGAGATCGGGGTGGAGCTTACATGTGCTTGGAAACGAAGAACCACCGCTTGGAGATGACGCTGACGAGAACCACCACGACGGAGAACCACTAGAGATAGGTCTTCTTCTTCTTTTATTGTCGATTGACGAGGGGCATGTCTTCTTCTTTCTTCTTCTTTTTCTTCTCGACGCCGACGAGGAGACGATGGCAAGGTTGCAGAGAGGACGACGAGCGGGCGAATTTAGGGGATTTTTTTTGTCTTAGACCGGGAGAATATTTGTTTTTGGGGGAGGGGGGTGGGGGGGGAGGGGGAGGGGGGGTTATAAGAAGTCGACTTGCACCGTAATGTAAGTTATGGTGCCGGTGCGTTACGTTAACAACGTAACATAACATAAGTTACGGGCAAAATAATCATAGTTATCAAATATTGTATTTTTTAGACCTGTTACATAATGATTGGTCGGCCTTACGTTATATAAGGAATTATAATGGATTTTTTTAAAACACTGGGATTTGTTTAGTGCTAACCCAGCTGAGGTTGCATAAAATTTGGCCCATAATTGATCTCACAAAACTATGTTTCATAATTATACATTTTAATCATTGATCTGCCGAAATACTAGCTTTTTATCTTTTTGAATCTTATGCGTTGCAGACACAAAGAGTCATTTCTCTCACAAATGATCAAGCCTCATTACTGAAAGACGAACATTTCTGTTGACACTTGAAATTGTGAAGCACTTAACAGATATATATTTCATGTTATTTAGTGTTTGTTCCCCAAAATTTTGGCTTACCAGTATTATCATCATTGGTAAGTTCTTGATACCATCTTTGAATGTTTTGATATACTTGGTACCTGTCACTGGTTAGGGCAACACTGCTCAAAAAAAAAAATTCTTTGGTTACGTTGTGTGCATGATATTTTTCAGATATCAATGAAATTTTGTAGACTTTGTGTATCTGTGATGGTTTCCCATTCTTTTTCGTCCTTCCCTGTCCTTACTAGTGAGCTATTGATAACCTCAGTGGAAAGTTATCACTCTAATCTTTTGTTTCCTCTTTCTTTATCCTTATCGAGTTGTTTATACCTTTTATTGGATTTTTCAAAACGGGAGCATTTTATTAAAAGAGAGTATATTTCAGATCCTGCAGCAAGTGCTGATCTAGCTGTCATATTGATGCAAGAAGGATTGGCCAACTTGCTTCTTGCAGGCAAAAGGTACGTGAAGCCCAACTTGGCAGATTCGGCACTGATTGTCATAATACAAATGAAAGGAAAACTATCTAGATTCTTTTTTTAAAGGTATCACAAATATCTGCACCTTTCTGCTTCCAGAGCTTGAAATTTATTTGGTGCTTTGTTTACTCCTTTACATGGGAAGTGCCTGATACCTAATGGGAGGCCACACTTATGCAGCATATTACAAACTCTTTATTGCTTGTAAATTTATATTGCATATATTTGTTTATGGAAATTTTATTAGTCAATCCTCATTTTATCTAGTTTTCTAAATTGCAAAATGGGTTTCTCTGACATTTTGTATCCATTTCTTACTTGTAATGGTTTAAAATTACTTCTGAAACTAGCTGAGACAGTTGAGTAACTTTATTTTAGGATCTTGAAATTCATGTAGTGGCTTATATATGCCTTTTACACGTGCCAGACTTGGAGTGCTTGATTTTAATGGGAGATTACTGATAAAAAATTTATGCAGCATATTGCTCGGTGCAAACTCTTTGTTGCTTGCAAAGTCTATATTGGATATATTTGTTTATGGAAATTGCATTAGCCAGTCATCTTTTTATCTAGTTTTCCGACTTCAAAAGATGGGCTTCTCTCTGACATATGACATCCATTTTCTCAAATATTCTTATAGTCAAGCTTTCTATTACTAAGGTTGCACTCATGGTTTCAAATATCGTCCGATATATATATAATATATAGGGCTTACTGTACCTCAGCCCGCGGGCTGAGAGAGTTTTCTCAGCCTGCGGGCGTGGCAACATCACCGCCCCACATCTGTAATAATTTTGGCGGGCAAAATCCTGTAAAATCCCGCCCAATTTAATGCCAGTCACCTCAACATTGTAATTTCAAAAAATACCCTCCCTCACAACTTTTTACCGACCTTGGTAGCAGTCCTCAGAAAAAGACTGCGACCTTGGTAGCAGACCTTGGTAGCAGTCCTCAGAAAAAGACTGCGACCTTGGTAGCAGTCCTCAGAAAAAGACTGCGACCATGGTAGCAGTCCTTAGAAAAGACTGTGGTAGCAGACCTTGGTAGCAGTCCTCAGAAAAAGACTGCGACCTTGGTAGCAGTCCTCAGAAAAAGACTGCGACCATGGTAGCAGTCCTTAGAAAAGACTGCGACCGTGGTAGCAGTTCTCATAAAAACACTGCGACCATGATAGCAGTCCTCAGAAAAAGACTGCGACCTTGGTAGCAGTCCTCAGAAAAAGACTGCGACCTTGGTAGCAGTCCTTAGAAAAGACTGCGACCGTGGTAGCAGTTCTCATAAAAACACTGTGACCTTGGTAGCAGTCCTCAGAAAAAGATTGCGACCTTGGTAGCAGTCCTTAGAAAAGACTGCGACCGTGGTAGCAGTTCTCATAAGTACTGCGACTATATTAAAAATCATTAAATATCAAATCAGATAAAAAAAATTAAAGAAGCAGCATTCACTGTCTTTTACCGAAAAAGTAGCTTTTCATAAGGGGTATTTGGTAATTTAACTTCTTTCGATAAGCGGGCCGCAAGTTAGTGGGGTGCAAAATTGAGCCACGTCAGCGCAGGCTGAGAGAGTTCTCTCAGCCCGCGGGCTGATATACATTTTTCTCATATATATATATATATATATATATATATATATATATATATATATATATATATATATATATATATATATATATATATATTGAAGGAGTTGGGCTATCATTCCAAAAACTAGCCTTCCAGGTGGAGTTGACCAAATCCTTATATACCCAAGACCATCCACATGTCTAGCCGATGTAGGAAGATCAAATGTTCTATCGAGATACAATTTCTTCACCGCGTGGGTGGAGGCACGCCTTACGTGAAGCACAAATTGCAATGTCATGTACACCACTGTCAAATCCTTGAGAGCCCAACAAGCTTCACAAGGGCCGCTGCGCCTTTTTGCGCCATTGGGGTGATCAGGTCCAATGCGTCGTTTGCGCCATTGGGGGGAACGACATCATCAAACATCACCCACACACACGACTAAGTTTGGGGCATGACTCTGATACCACTTGAAGGACTTAAGACACCATCCCAAAAGATTAGCCTTCTAGGTGGAGTTGTCCAAATTCTTATATACCCAAAATCATCACCATGTCTAGCTGATGTGGGACTATTTGTTCGACCCAAAATCCCAACACACACATACACACATATATCACAAATATCGTATTGGGTTTTTGAGGTACTTGATACAATATTAACCATGTGTTATCGTCCGATATAAAGAACAATATTGTAGATATGGCCGATATTACCAATATTAACATCTGATTGGAGATATTGCTATTAAAAATCATTGGTCGATCCCTATATCGATTCCGAGATTTTAACCATGGTTGCTATCCTGGCTTATTGCATTACTCTTAGCCATCTAAAACATTCTCTTCATCTAAAATTCGGAAATATTTGTCAACATCATGAAAAGCACTCGGAGATGTATCTCTTACCACTGTCTTATTTGTGATGATCATGAATAAAATGTTTCTTAGAGAATCCATTTGTAATATATGCTTCTAACCCTCTCCGCTTTCTCTCTCTCTATTCTGGT
>JAVJIF010012072.1:0-55632 GCA_038442645.1 Agave tequilana | reverse complement strand
CCCATATCGTATCGGCAGCAGGCAAAAAACGAGATATCGGTCAATATCTCGGCCAACTCTGTCGATATTAAAAGAGGCCCTGCAAAGGTTTTATGAAGACCATGTTGCACTAGCAACGCCTTCACCCTCTTTTGCCATAAATTGAAGTTTCCTTCGCCATTGAACTTCTCGACCTTGAACTTTGTTGTAAACTTCCTGTCTTTGACATGTCGCCCTTCGTCAAGGTTTAGCTCTTATACCAATTGTTGTAACAAATCGGCGCTGCTATGACACCAATTTGTTACTCTCGGGTGGACATTTGCGAAACTTGGCAATATGACAATACTTGCAAAAGAAAATTGTTGTAAAGCAAACTAACAATACCTAGATAAAAGAGTAATAAGAAATAATATGAGGATTTAATATGGTTTGGGCCAAACTTGGCCTACATCCAAGTGGAGAGAACTTGAGAGAGATTTTTTAATAAACTTGCTACAAAAAGATCCAACCTTCTTGATGCAACAAGAGTATTCACCTTCCCCTTTAATTTAGACCTAGATTACAAGAGTTTCCTTCTCTCTATGCACCTTTACCTTACTCCTCTCTTTCTTGGCTTTCTTGTGTTCATTTTTTCTGCGCTTTCTCTGTACCTTACAATGTTGGGTACAACTTTTATTTATAAGATTTTATAAAACAACTCCTATTTGGATTATGAGATGATCTTGGCCATTGGATGCTTGAAAAAATCTTGATCAATCTTATTAGGAGTTGATCCTTTTTGATCTAGACGAATTTCAAACCCTTTAATTTTTAGAAACAAACCTTCACTGAATAGAAATTGAATCATTTTTGTACTCCACCAGAAAAAAAGCAGAGCCTGAAAATAAAATTATGCTTCAGGAAATGCCTCGATTAGTCGACTTATCCTGATGATTAGTCGACTAATCTCTGCTATTAGTTGACTTATAAACTATATAGTCGATTACTGTATAATGCTTCATCTATGTTTCTACTTTTGTGAATGCCCTAGTCAATTGGTTTTGTGCGTTAGTCGACTTATAAACTTTATAAGCCGACTAATCCACACCTGTGCTTGCTTTTTTTGCTTCAAGCTGTCATCTTCTCCAAATCGATTGATCTTCTTTGACCATCACCTCCTCTTAAAAATAAGGCAAAATCCTAACACGAACAACTGTGGAGAGGGCATTCGGAGCTTTGAAAGGAAGGTTTAAGATTCTAGCGTCAAGGCCATTCTTCCCCTTTAGCACCCAAGTGGACATTGTTATAGCGTGCTTCATTCTTCACAATTATATCATGGGTCATGGGTCAGATGAGTTTGTTCCGAGTGAGGAGGATTGGATTAGGCAAAATATTTCTCAAGCTGGACTATCACATAGAAAGATTAGAGAGGAGACAAATGCTTGGGTTCAGCTTAGAGAACAAATTGCACTGTGAATGTGGCATGATTGTGGGAATTGATCGAGTCTGTGGGTTCTTATTTCGCATGTAATATTTTTGCAGTATTTATGTGCTACTATTATGTACTATGAAGTTTATTGTTATTTATCTTATTATTTCGTGTTCTATTCTATCTTTGGGAATTGACTAGACTCAATGGCTTGTTATGAATCTCTGTGTTGTTCCCGATATTATTGGCTATCATCATATGGATTATTCTTGGAAATAGTATTTAACGCTTGTGTTATAGGGGATGTCGGGCGAGTCTAATCCATCCGACTCTGAAATTGGCCCATGCAATGGGGCAAGGAAGAGGAGGAAACCAGAATCCATTGGAACCCAGAATTTCAGGTGGTCAAAGGAGATGGGAGTTTTTTTGATTCATTTCTTTGCGGAGCAGATCACCTCGGGGCTAAGGGGCAACAACTATGCGGGCGCAGCTAAGGCGGTCAATGACAAGTTCGGAGAGAGATTTTCTGAGGCGCAAGTGTACAATCATCTTAGAACATGGAGATGCAAATGGAACAGGATTTTAAAATGCAAAAAATTGTCAGGATGCGTCGTTTGGGTGCCGGAGACGCGGACAATCCAGATGCCAGAAGCTGAATATAAAGTGTATATCAAGGTAACATCATTTCCCATATGAATATCAATTATTTACTTCCCCATCACTGTTTATTTTACTATTAATCCTTACCCCTTGATTGTAGGCTAACGAGCTTGACAAGCCGTATCTGAACAAGCCCATAGACATGTATGATGAGATGGCTACCATTTTGGAGACGAGGTGGCCTCCGGGAAGCATGCCAAGTATGATAGCGCAGGGTTGGGAAATGAGCCAGCTACAGAGACTTTGAGGTAGGGGCTGCTTATGACATAGAGTCAACAGCACAAGCCGGGAGGTCCGGAGACCAAGACCAAAGTATGTCCATTTCCCAAGGAACCAGGGGAAAGGAAAGAGGACAAACCCGCAACTCAAGATAATGGAGAGCCTTGCCGACTCGTTAAAGAGTATTGCCAATCACCTGCATGAGGGAAGGAGGAGGAAGAAAAGGTTCAGGACGAATGCTTGAAGGTACTTCGAGGCATGGTCGGCACACAATATGACTATGCCATTTTCAATAGTGAGGTAGTGGATGCCGCCTATGATTTTCTTGTGGAACACCCTAAGATAGCTAAAGGGTTTCTCAGAAGAGAAAATGCCGAGAAGGCATGCTGGTTGTACAAGTTCATGAAGAAGAATTAGATGGATTGAGAAACCCTGTGTTGGTGTCTGGCTCCTCCACAAGAAGAATGTTGGTTTGGTGTCCTTGTGTTTAGTTATTGTTTGATACATTTAAGGTTTGTAATTTTAAGATCGCTGCATGCAATCAGAACATATTTGGTACTAAACATGGTGATGTGGGCTGTAATCTTAAGACGGTTGCATGCCGTCATAACTTATTAGGCTTGTTATGTATGTTGTTCCTTTTTACTTTTATGTTGCTTCGTACTCTTAATTTAACTTGTTTGGCTATTAATATGGTTTAATGAAATTTGGTTTATGTAATAGGGAATGGTTTCGGCGTTGCTTGGTACATTTCTACTCCATAACATTCTAGTTTCAATGTTTTCATTATACTTTTCTATAATTTTGTTTTTTGTTTTTTTTTCAATGCTAATGCATGGGTCAGAAGGAAGTGCATGTGCTGGCATTGTCAAAATTTTTTGGACAGGTAACAAGTATTATAGTTGGATTTTCAAGTTATCTTCATGTTTTTGCATATTTCCATTCTTCAAGTTGTAGTTTTGTTGGGTTTGTCTTTGTTATCTTATGCTGAATTGATATTGGGGGAACTCTGACTTGGTTCTGAAACCCATAAGCAAACTTGATTCTGTAACCCATCATCAAAATCTGACTTGCTTCTGAAACCTCATCAACAAACTTTGTTGTCTTTTGCTGAATTGGTTCTGAAACTCTTACTTATGGTTAATAAAGGAGGACAACAAGTTGGCAATGATGAATTTGGCTAAATGTAAACAGATCTCATTATTGGACATGCATGTATATCCCTGTGTGTTTTATACACTTTGGCAATTCCACAATGTTCTGGAATACATATGACAGCCTATTTGGGCCTATTTGTTTGCTGATGGGTTTAATTTCCTGATGATTGAATTATTGCATTTGCGGTTGTGTCCTGTCTGAGTACTCAACAAATATTGAGTTTCTTGTTGGGGGATGAGGTGGCGAACAAACCGAAGCTCTCCTCACATGGCCCTAATGTGTCGAAGTTGTGGAAATGGCCCTATGTACAGTGCTTGAAAAGTGCTAATTCTGAGCCATTATGTTTCATTTGCTGTCCTATCTCTCCTTACAGTTTGGTTCATTTTTTTTCAACTTTAAGTGTGGATGGATTTATTGTAAATGAAAGGCTTCAATTTGAGGCCATACGCTCATTTGCACTCTAGTTATTTAGCTGATGGTTGTTTTTTAGGAATTGCAGCTCTCCCTTGTATGAGTCAAAGCTGATTGCATATGGAAGAAACTTGCTGCTGTCAAGGTAACATTGTTAATATTTCTTTGTCCAGATTTATCATTTTTGCAAGCTGATGGATTTTATTTCAACTGCCGCAAGGCAAGGCCGTGGCATTTTTTTTGATTGAAAACTGTCAGAAAAGGCTTATACATACATGTTCTCTTTCACATTAATTTTTCAGAAACTGTCAGAAAAGGCTTATCAACATGTACAGCTCTTTTGAGTATGGAAGAGTTGCGCTGGAGTACAACTCTTATGGCTCGCGCTGGAGTACAACTCTTCGAGTACAACGCTTATGATGGCGCTAGAGATGATGGGCGGGCCAAGGGCGCCTGCCAAAATAAGCTGTATGGTGGAGAGGATGGAAGAGATGCGGGCACTGCTGGGGGTAACACTGTCGAAGGGCAGGCTCAGGTGTTGCACTGCTGGAGGTCGCCTTGGCTTGCACTGATTGATCTCGTGAAGTTCGCCCATCTGCAGATGACATACTGGCAGTTTTTACAGATGTTTTGAGAAATAGAGAGAGTATAGTCTCTTCTCATGTTGCAAGACTCACTCTGTGTCACACGAAAGTTCTTCATATGAATAGATCAGTCGGTAAGACTTGTGCTATGTATGTATTGTTTCACTATAAATTTGCAGTTGTGATGTATATCTGATGGGCCAGTTATATTGCATATTCGTCTACCGCGTAGAACAAGTGTATGGTTACAGAATAGTTATATTTGGTGGATTTGAACGGTGATATACAACCGTTATGTTGCTAAAATTGCAAGCTTTCTCAACTACTGTAGGAAATACGGCGCTTTGTTTAAATACAACTCTATTTGTGGTAATGGTAATATGTGTTTGAGGTTAATAAATAATACAAAAGATGTGTTGTTTGCATTTCAAAAAATTAATTACTAGAATAAATAATTTAAGTAAATTATTAAATAAATAAGGGGTCAGATTATCCATGTAATTACTAGATATATTAAGAAATTTAATTATCAAAATATTATTAATCTAATAAAAAGAATCATTATAAAAAACAAAATTCTTCTTCCACTTATAATTACACATTATAAATTAAACACCGTAAGTGACGAAATACTTACACATTACTCACCAATTCCGATTTACACTTTCATTACCAACCAAACAACATAAAACTTACTTGCGTAAAATTCACTTACAACTGTAAAAAAAATTATCCACTTCTGATTTACGGCTTACGATCACTTACAACAATCAAACAGGCCCTAAGGAAAAACCCCTATGGGTGAATGATGTAGATAAATCACCATTGATGTGGAGCCACCACTGGTTGATGGGATGATCACTCCCATCCATCACTGCCGGAGCTGCCTGACCCTTCCATGGTAAAAGCCTGTAGGTCCATTGCCAGGCTTACCTGTGTTGTATAGTTTTTTAGCTCAATTTTTTTTTCTTTTCAGTTTCTTGTTTCTAATGTATTAGATTATTGTATTTCTTCGTTATGGCGAACAGGGTTCGAGGAAGAAGCTGACAGGGGAAGATGCAGTTATGTGCCATCAGTGGGGTCATATGATGCTTGGCCTGCAAGAGGAAAGGGTACTGCGTGCGATGTGTTGAACGCTGGTGTGTTTTGTCTCTTATCTTATATTTCTACTATATTTGTTTTGTGTTTCCACCTTTGCTTAGGTTGGTAAATCATTTGATTACTCTAATTGTTGGTTCCTCCACTGACGCTGTGTCATCTCTCTTCTGGATAATATGGGTTTTGTGATGTACTTCACACTGCAAATGTTTTCTTGGTAAACTGTGTAGTTTCAGATTTTGCTTGGTTTTAGCTATTATTGGAATGTGTTGCGCGCCTATATTTGTGTATTTGTCTATCTATACTGGGGGTGGGTTGTGCGCGCGCGCGGGGATATTTGTATCTATATATTTGAAATGTATTATTTCTATGTCTATATATTTGTATTCATCATTTATTTTCATTTGTGATATATAAGAATCCAGAAATATCAGAGACTGAATTTGCTAAGATATGTCCATTTTGCCGCGATGGTTGCAATTGGAAGGCATGCCTGCGTATGAAAGGAGCTCCCAAGGTTTTTTCTTCATTTTTCTTCACCAACTTGTTTGCTTCAGATCTTCATGTGCTGCTCTATATTTTGGGTGATATTTTGTGATTTTTCCATGGTATCCCCCAGAAAAACAAGATTGAAGAAGCTGACAGGTTACGACATTCTTATTATATCTTACATTTACTGCTTCCTTGGTTGGAAGAATTACAGGAAGAACAGATGAAAGAGAAGGAAATTGAGTTTAGGATTCAAGGTATTATTTGCACAGACCAGATTACAATTTCTATTTTACACACACACACACACTCTCTCTTTTATTCATGGTGAGTGCGTCTCTTGCTTGAAGGTATGAAATCAACAACATAGAGTTACAGCAAGCTGATTGTGAGCCGGATGAGCGTGTATACTGGTACAATTCTTTCCCTCATTTACATTTACCACTATTTATGTTATCTTGGGAATGAATTGACCTCTTGTGTTCTTCAGCAACAATTGCAGAACCTCTTTAGTTGATTTCCACATAAGCTGTCCTAGTTGTTCATATTGGGGCTGGAGCATGCCAAGCACAAACCTTAGATCACACACACACAAAGAGAGGGGACCAAGATTTATGAGGTTCGGCAAGATGCCTACGTCCTCAGGGTAGAAGAGAGAAATCTATTGATGATTTACACAAGATACAAGAGGATTACAATTGGTTCTCTAAAGAACTCTCACCAGAAATCCTTAACTCTAAAATGGGTTACGTCCTCTATTTATAGGGAGGAGGAAAAAAAACCCCAAAACAGCTCCAAATCGGGTCCAGAAGCAGTTCTAACCTGACTGTTGGTCGACCGGACTGTGCACCTACCCAAGTGACGGTCGACCGCCCAGTCGACCGATTTATACCCTTTGTCATTGCAGGACTTACTGAAAATATCGGTGACTGCCCAGTCGAACGCTCAATACCCTCTGTCATTGTAGCACTTACTGAAAATGTCGGTCGACCACCCCAACTGCGTTCCTCTTCCTCGTGCAATATCCAAGTTTTGAGCATATCGGTCGACCGCCCGGTCGACCGAAATCCTGTAGTTTAAAAAACTCTCTCTCCTGTTTTTATTCTTTCTCCACAGTTGAAATGACTTATGTCTTAGCTGCTGCCGGGAGCTCCGTGAGGATTGCTTACCTGGGGCTTATTGGATGACACTTCCCCAGTACGTAGAGAGAGGTAAAGATTACTTGCGTGGGGGAGCTCCTGTGGTTCAAGATCCAGAATGCATTCAGTCAACCAAGTTGTGTCTAAAGATCCGGCCATGGCATTAAAGGAATGGAAAGCTTATAGCGATGGAAGCATTTCTTGTCCGCCTGAGAAATTGGTGGCTGTGGTAAATCCATTTCGGAGTTGAAGTGCATGTTCCCAGGGGAACAGCTTTTGGAGTTAGATGAGATGGATAGTACAATTATTGGAAGCAGCAAATTTGCAGAACTATCCCACAATTCTACTCAGTGCTCCTGTTTTGCTGAATCTGGGCAGATTAATTTTGGTAGTACCATGTTACGAAAAGGAGCATCCAGAGAGGGTTCTGATGATAACTATTTGTACTGCCCAAAAGCAGCTAGAGATGTTCAACATGGAGAACTAGAACACTTCCAAAAGCATTGGGTTAAAGGTGAGCCAGTGATTGTTCGTGATGTCCTTGAGTTAACATCAGGTCTGAGCTGGGAATATTGATTTATTTATCACATGTTCAAAAACATATCACCGAACACACTCAACAAAAAAAGAGGGTGAGTCTCAATCTCTATCTCTGTCTCTCTTTATCTCACTCACTCTCTCCCCCTCTCTGTCTCACACTGTAACGGTCCCAAAATGTTAGGCAAGAAGTTAGTCCAAATGTCCTCACAAATGGCGAATTATCAATAACCTCAAATATAATTTTGACAGCACTTCCCCTAAAAATTCCTTCAAAAATAATATGACACATATCATCATTTCGGCCTCACGGCCTACTTATTCCATATAAGGATTTCGGCAACATGACCTACTAATCATGGCACAATACATTCATCTCAACTATATACATATATCACAAGCTTGCATTCCCCTTCTCACTCATATATCTTATCATCATGTAAACACAAGAATTAAATTTCTAACACAAAACTCCCATGCATAGTCGTCATTCAAAGTTTCTGAACATTACATATAAACGGAGTCCATGGTTCCAAAATATTACATCACATATATGCTCTTAGTTTCAGAACACCACAAGGACAAATATACACTGAGTGCACCACAACATTTTTACCCACCAGATTCTTAAGTAGAGTTTATACATACATATTTATATAACAAGGATCAACCCGAATGATACAATAATATGCCATTCATTTCATAACTTAATCCTCCCAGTTAGAGTGGTCCCTTACCCTTATCCAGACCTGAAAAGATGGAAAGAAAATAAAATGAGCTCGACAGCTCAATGAGTAAACCATGCCAAAGGGTATTGATACAGAAATTTCATAAACCGAACATTCTAAAAGAGGTAGTTTATAACTAAGTCCATGAGACGATATAATCCTCCACCTTAACTTACATGTTTTAGGCCCTATACATTTGGGGTCTACATGTCTCCACCCCCAAGAGTTACATTCCGCTATAACACAAAATGAATTACTTACATGAATGTGCGCATAAGTTATTGTGGACTTGTCCTTCCACATCAACCCGGTTCACTATTTACTTAGTGTGACATTCTAGGTTAATACAAATATTACCAATATGGGATAAGACTTGACAGTTTACTTTTACATGACTTTCAATTTAAATGAAATTCCCCGTCTTCCTCCTCCTACGGCTCCCGCCCGGCCCTTCCTCCTTTTATCATTCATATATATATATATATATATATATATATATATATATATTATATATATATATATATATATATATATATATATATCATGTATAAATTCCCCGTCTTCCCCCTCCTACCGGCTCCACCCGGTCCCTTCCTCCTTTTAGTATACTCATACTTATATGTCAAGTCCCCGTCTTCCCCCTCCTACCGGCTCCCGCCCGGTCCCTTCCTCCTTGAAGCATAAATGCATGCCTATATAGTTTAAGTCATTATGCTCTTAGCAAGAAATTTAAAGGCTAACTTACACGTCATACACACAATGGATGCATAACCAGAGAGAAGAAAACATGTGCTTGGTGGTTTCCCAACATCGTGGTAAAGTCATGTCATGCCACATTCAACCCTACATGATTACATGCATTATTCCCATTTACTTGTTGATACCTAACACAACGCCATAGTGTAAGGAGAGGTCTTCCCCCTTTCATTTTGAGTAGACATAACATAAGACTCGATGTCAATAGCTTGTCATTCATGGAGTGATATTGGTATGGATCATACACCTCACACATGCATCCCATCATTTCTATTTAAGAGAGGTAACGATTATGCAACGTACATATCGAGTTGACTATCATGATATTAATAAAAAAAAACAGCGAATTATCATACTAAATTGGCTCATCTAAGCATGATTGGTAAGTTAGAACACATATCTTACACATGCATTTCATCACATGATAATTTAGAGAAGTAAAAACTATGTAATACCCAACTAGGTCTCATTTAGCTTACCAATAATCATAAAACAGCGAATTAAACACACTTTTGGGTCATCTATACATGATTAAAAATTTTCTACTCCTTTTAATTTGATATATAGCTACCCTAATAGTTTAGATTTACTCACCTTGTGTAGATAAGCCTCTACACAAATTCTTTGGATTTCCTTCTTCACAAAAACCCCTTTCTTGCCTTGAATTCAGATCTGGAAATGCAAGTTTGGGCTTCTAAAAATCCCTAAATAGTAGTGGTAGACTTCCCCCAAATCACTCCCAAGTCCCCCGCTAAGATCCGGCCTCCCCCTCCCCCCTCCTCCGCCCGCGCCTCCTCGCTCCGGCCGCGCGTCCGCGGCCAGCCAGCAGCACGCGCGGCGTGCTGCTGCTGCTGTGCTGCGTGCGCGCGTGCGGGTCCTCCTCCCCTCCGTGTAGCTTCGATCTAGGGTGGAATAGGAGTGGTAAGGGATGAGAGTTGATCTAGAGAGGGTGTTCTACTTTAGAAATTTTTTTTTTTTGAGAAGAGAAAGGAATTGTTTAGGGTTCCAAGTTCTCTATTTTGGAGGAGGAGAGAAATTTTCAGATCTGATGGAGGATGAAGATGAGGGTAAAATGGGTAGTCAACCCTACATTTGGTGCAATTTACAAGGTGGGGGAGGTCTCTATCTAGTTGCCACTTGGCCTCACTCTCCTCAATGCAATCCTAGCCCTTGATCCCCCCCAAGCATGCATACCTGCCCCTAATCCTAAACTTAGGGTAAAAACATGATTTGGTTAAGAGAAATGGGTTAGGTTACAATTTCATGCCAACTCTCACTCTTATTAATGCCACTAATTGGTACATACACACATGTACTTATACCTTCATGCCATATATCCTCAATCACCATAATTAATTAAAAAGGGGGAGTGGGTCACCTAAATAGGCTTAAATTGTTGTTATTGTAAAATTGAGGGTAACTACTTTAGATAAATCATTTAACAACAATTTTTTTTTATTATAATTAGGATGAGGAGAGATTCAAAATAAAATAATAAAAAAATTTAATTAGTAAAAATTTGGTTGTTACACACACTCTCTCGCTTTCACTCACTCAGACTCTCTCTCACACGCACTTACCCTCTCCCTCTCTCTCTCTATCCCTCTGTCCCGATCTCTCTCCTCTGTCTCTCCCCCCCTCCTCTGTATCTCTCTTTATGTCTCCCTCTTTCTCCCTCTCCTTGTCTCTCCCCCTCTCCTATCGGGACAGATAGAGAGATACAGAGGAGGGGGGAGAGACAGAGAGGGAGAGTCTATGTCCTCGCCGACCTGATGAGCCTGCCTCTGCCCGATGAGCCCTCCTTTGTATCGACGATGTTGGCCAAAGGCCTTCCACTCTAGTTTTGATGATGATTAACTCATGTAGTTATGTTTACTAATAATCTTGTGTTGTTTAAGTTTTAGATCAATAACCAAGATATTAGTTGGTGATTAGCTTCAACAAGGCGTTTAGAAGCTTTTCATGATGATTCCAGGGCCAAAGCTTCAAGATCACACATTGCCTAGCCCATGGATAGAGTTTTGGAGCAAGTCTTCTTGATGACATAAAGACTTAGATATCCATACTTTAGTTAGTGTGTTTAGATCCAATTTGTAAAGTTTAGTATAGTTAATATGCTCAAGTGCACAACACACACGTTTTCATGTTTTGGATTTGGTTTTCATGAATAGTAGATCAAAACAAGTTTACTTTATTTCTATGTATATTAGATATGTTCTAGATATACATACATGCGTATATGACTTATACAAACTTAGTTTGACATACCTATTTATGTAGTTTTATGTTTTGGTATAAAACATATTTTTGAAATTAAAGACAAAACATGATATTTAATCATGATACTTAAACTTAATATTCCAACATGATATTCATGTGTTTCATACTTTTGTATTTCTATAAGTTTTAGGAAAATCAGATTTCCTATTGAAAAATCAAGTTTGATAGAAATACAAGTTTTGTTTTTGATAAAATTGACAAGACACAAAAATGAATTGATATGTTGATATATTGTCTTGGAATTTTTATCACTTGTTTGAGTTTCAATATAAAATGATAAAACAATTTTTTTATGGTATTTTTAAAAGAGATAAAAGATATTTTAGAAAATATTTTTCCCAAATTTTCTGTCTTTTTTTGTGCTGACAGGCTGGTCGGTCGACCCGCACGGTCGACCGCACCAAGAGCCGGTCGACCCGTAGGGTCGACCGACGTGCACAGATGTGCACGTCTGGGCAGACACAAAAACGGTCGACCGAGCCGGTCGACCGGGTCTGAGAGCTCTGCTCTCGGGTTGTTTGGGTCGACCGTGCCGGTCGACCGAGATGAGAGCTCTGCTCTCTGTTTTTCTGGGTCGACCGGGCCGGTCGACCGCTGTTGCCCAACGGTCATATTTCTGACCGTTGGCGGTCGACCGGGCCGGTCGACCGCTGCCTGTCAGAGCTGCCAGCTCAGCTCTAACGGCTAGTTTTCTGTTGGGGCTATAAAAACCCCATCTCTTTGGGGATTTTGGCCAAGTTTTTGAAGAGAAAAAATTTTGGTTTTCTGAAGTGTTTAAAACAAGTTTTTCAAAAGTGTTTGGGGCTTTAATCTTTCAATTTTTATTATTTTAGGTTTTTGAAAAAATCAAAGAAAAGAATATTTTGGGAGATTTGTCTTGATTTTCATTCTATATCTTTTGCAAGAATTTTCCAAGTGTTTTTCTTTGTTGCTTGTTTTTCAAACACCTAGTTTTTCACACTTGAGCTATCATACTATCCTAATCTATTAGGATCTTGTTTTTGTGAAAAAGAAAAGAGAAAAAGAAAGAGAGAGTTTTGAGGTTGTTGTTGTAACCTCTAAGTTGTACACCCTTATTCTTGTTGTATCCCTCTTCGGTAGAGGTGATCGGGTGATTAGTTTGTATCCCTCAAGTGTGAGGTGATTGAGATTGGTTGTGAGCCTCTTCGGTAGAGGTGTTGTTGTTGCTGTTGTATTTGGCTACGGGCCTACCCCTCGGTTGTGAGGAGGTTGTTTGAGAGAGGAGTTAGGTACTCCACTGTTGTAAAAATCCTTCTCGGTGAAGGTTCCCTCGGTGGGAGTCCTCGGTGGACGGTATAGTGGATTGGAAATCCTACACGGTGGTGTAGGCGGGGATGTAGAGCAAGGGTGCTCGAACCTCGTAACATATCTTTGTGTTTGCGTTTGATCCACTTGTCTCTAAACTCTCTCTCTCTTTACATTTGTGCAAAGCATCATACTTCATTCATATCATATTTGCTTGTGTTGAGCATAATTCATCTTGTCATATCATATTTGTTTGCTTGTGTTGTGCCTTGCATAATCCATATTGCTATATCCTTGATTGCTTGGCTTGATTGTGTGTGCACATTGCTTGGATTGCTTGTGTGTGTGTGCCTAACTTATACTCATCCAACAAGAGCTTCACATAGCGCCTCAACCCATTTCAAGGGGAATCAAGGGGAGTTAGTCCAGAGCCTCGCAAGGGGAATTCGGCTACACTTGTTGTATTGTATTAGTTTGTGCATAATTTGCATTAGCTTCCGCATATAGCGCACTTAGTTTTACATTAAGTTTTAGATTAGCACTAACACCTATTCCCCCCCTCTAGGTTTTTTTCAATTGGTATCAGAGCTAGTGCTCCTGATACTTAGGCTTAACATCCTAGGAGTGAGATCCATTTGCTTGCTAATCTATTGTTTGCATTTGCGTGTTTTGCACACATATAGTTTACCATGGCCTTCATGACCCCACCTATGTATGACCCTTCCAACATTCATGTTTGGAAGATTAGGATGACCGTTTATTTACAAACCCTAGGTCATAAAGTTTATCTTGCTATTACCAAGGAATCCTTCCTTAGTGATCGCAATCATATAGGGGCCAATGCACAAGCCCTAGAGGCCATTAGAAGCACTTTATCTAAAGATTATCTTTTACGTGTTTCTAACCTTGATTCCGCTTTTGCAGTGTGGAACAAGTTAACAACAACCACCACCACCTCCGAGCTTCAAGTGTCAAACCAACCGGAGGAATCTAGTGGAGAATCCGATTCACAATGCTTCATGGTCCAAGGGAATGACTCCCTTGAGGTACATTCGGAACCCCACTTAGATAGTGATGATTGCTCTAGTTCTTCATGTGACAATTTTGATGCCCATGCTTTAAATGAAGAACTTTCCATTGTTTGTGAAAAATTAATTGAAAATTATAAGATTTTGAAAAGAAAAGTCTAGAAATTGAAAAAGAAAATAAGAGTTTGCATTCTAGACTTGATTGTGTTTTGCAAGAGAAGGTTGAGGTCTATAATGAAAGGGATTCATTGAGATCTCAATTGGAACTTGCACTAAAAGAAAATGAATTTTTAAAAACTAAAAATGATTGCCATGCTATTTTGAAGAAAAATGAAAATTTATCTTCTAAAGTTGATTTTGTTGTAAAAGAAAATAATTCTTTGAAAATAGAAATTGATTCTATTTCAAAGGATTTAGAAATTTGTTTAAAGAAAAATGAAGTTTTGCAAAATAAAATTGATACACATGTTTGCCATACTAGTGTAGCTTCATCTAGTCTACCTAATGCATGTACCTCTTCTTCTAGGATTAATGATGATATTTGTATGTTAAAGAAGAGAGTAGATTGTTTGGGCTCCACTATGAGCCAATGTGCCATGAACCACACACGCTTGGAAACCTTGGTTCGAAAGAAACAAGTTCCAACTTTTATGCATGCACACCCTCCACGGCATACACATGCTCCACACGGACACCATCAACACATGTATGCTCATGTGTACACATGTACACATTGTGACCGAAAAGGCCATCTTGCTAAATTTTGTTTTGATAGAATACATGTTTCTAATTTAGCAAAGAAGTTTGTTTGGGCTAGAGAAGGTACTAACCCCCATGGACCCAAGAAGATATGGGTACCAAAGACCACCCCTCCTATTGTTTTTGATGTAGGTGTGGGCTCTCACATGACGTGAAAGTGATGACACCTTGGAGTGGATACGTTCCGGACTTAAAGGAGATCAATTGGATGCATCACTTTCAAGGGAAAGTTTGGTGGAGAGGACCACCTTTGTTTTGGAGAAATAGAGCGGTGCCCTCATTGGTTTTGGTATCGAATCTCTAACTCCTTATGTTTACATGCTTTCCATGTTTATCTTTCATAGCATGATTTGATGTTTAGTGATCATCTTGAATATGTCATGTTGATTAGATTAGTGTTATACTTATTAGTTGGTTGAAACATCCATGTTTTATATAGACTTATATTTTTGTGTTTTCACCTTGGTAAAACTAATTTGTATGACCTAGATCTAATGCACATGCATGTACATCTTGATCATATATGATTTGTATTTCATATTGATGTTTTATAGCATGTTTTCATTGTCTATGGATTAGTATGTAAATACCATGTTATTAGATCCTAGACACCCATGTTTAATATAGACCATTATTTTTGTGTTCTCACCGTTTGTTTAGCTATCATGTTTATCATAGGTTTAATAACATATGTATTGGCATGATAATCATGTTTTTCGACACTAGTATAAATCCTAGTCTAAATGATTTGTGTTTTACTTTTATGCTTTATGCCTTGATTACATGTTTAGATGTTAGTTTTCATTAAAACTAGAAGATTTATACTTGTACATATAGTGGGCCACAAATAAATCTATATATGTTTGGGCTTGAGTGCTTATTTGAACCCATTAGATGTGCTAGTATAGTCTAGTTTTGATGATTCATACATTTCAAACTTGTATTCCATTTTTGAATTTGTTTTATGAGTTTTCACTTCATGTATATGTTTGTATTGCCAAACTTTAAGATATACATGTATACCCCTTGAGTCATTTGCCTTTCATGCAAATCTATATTTGGACTCAATTGTGTTTAGGGATATGTATGTATACTTATTGTGTTGACAATTCATACATATACCATGAAATGAAATTTGTTTTGATGAAGATTTAGCTTTTCTTAATTTTGTGTTTAATTGTTTAACTTCATGTATATGTCTATCTTGTCCAAACTATTAGATATACATGTTTATCCTTTTGAGCCACGTGCCTTCATGCATATATATATAGTGGACTCGTTGTGTTTTGGATATGTATGTATATTTTAATTTGTACTTGACATACATATGCCATGAAGATTAAATAAGTTTTGATGATTTTCGTGTTTTCTATGTTTAAGGAATAATTGAGCTTAATGAAAATTTTCATGATTATGATATTCACACTTTATTAGTACACTCACATTTCTTATTTACTCATGTGTTTTGTTTTCATGAGTTATATTTATGCTTAATTGACTTGAGTGTTTGATATCATGTGGATTTCATGTTTCATGAAAAACAATTTTGTTTTATTCCTTACTTGAAAGATTTCGTACTAGTTTAAAAGATTTTCTATTTAACTAGTCGCGGTATTCTTCACTATGGTAGTGATTTTCAAACAAAGCTTATTTTCAAATCTATCTTTGAAAACCCCTACCTTCTATGGGCGGATGGATGGGAGATCATGGTCTTGTATGCTTTAAAGTGAAAATCATTTAAAACTTGAACCTTGATTGGGAGGTATTGTATATGATGTATACACTTGAACTTATTGTTATGTCAATTGGTATCATTGAACTCTTTCAATTGGTATCATTTTGATCTTCTTGTATACTCATATATGTTTGTATGTATGTATGCTTTCAATTCCAAGAATATCAATTTCTATTGGTATCTATTTTCCATACATATATATGTTTGTGTTTATTCTAGTGCTTGAGTCTCAATTTTTGTTTTAATTGATTATTTTTAAATTGGTATCAAGCCCATGCATTCTTTTAGTTGGTATTTCATAAAGGGGGAGAAAATTTAATTTTGTCTTTCAATTGGTAATTTTTCAATTGATATTTGTTTCCCACTCCCTTACTTTATGATTGAAAATTTCATATTGGTATCATATGTTTAATATGAAAATTATTTACAATTGGTATCAAAATTTTGTTTAGACATTTAAATTTATTATGTTGAATTTCAATTGATATCAAGATGTTTCATGTGTTTTTGCTTAAAATTGGTATCTAAAAATTTTGTTTTGATTTGTATTGACTATATGCATATAGATTTATGATGAGTGTATCTTGTATTGAAGAGCTTAACATCTCTTATTTATGTGGTACACGTGTGTAGGGGGAGCTTCACATCTCCTCTTATGCATTACATAATGTGTGTTATGTGAATTAGGGCTTAACATCCCTCTTTCATGTAATGCATATGTGTAGGGAAGCTAACTTAGCGTCTTCCTCTTCATGAATGTATATAGCATATAACATCTATTGATCTATGTTTATTTTCAATTGATATCAAGTTGCTTCATTGACATATTTATCTATTGATATCATATTGTTTATAGTCACCCCTTCTTGATCTTTTGTTTGACAAAAAGGGGAGAAAAATTTGTTTGATTTGATTTTACTTTGTTTACCCCTTTGTTGATGATTGACAAAAAGGGGGAGAATTATTTGAGAGTTTAACATGTTTTTATATGCATACTTATGTTTTTGCATATATTAAGTTTTATTGGTAAGTATTAAGTTTTTATTGGTATTTAGAGCATCTAGTGTTTTTGTTGTTAATGCTTTATTAATTTAATTGGTAACTAGAGCTTCTAGAACATGTGTTTGTGTTTTATGCATATTGATGCATACATGTTTATGTACATTCATTGCATATATTTATTTATTTGTTTATGCATGAGTTAAGGGGGAGCTTCTTTGAAGCCTAACTTTAATCCATGCATATATAACTTCATGAGTTTTGTCATCATCAAAAAGGGGGAGATTGTTGGCCCAAAGGCCTTCCACTCTAGTTTTGATGATGATTAACTCATGTAGTTATGTTTACTAATAATCTTGTGTTGTTTAAGTTTCAGATCATTAACCAAGATATTAGTTGGTGATTAGCTTCAACAAGGCGTTTAGAAGCTTTTCATGATGATTCCAGGGCCAAAGCTTTAAGATCACACATTGCCTAGCCCATGGATGGAGTTTTGGAGCAAGTCTTCTTGATGACACAAAGACTTAGGTATCCATAGTTTAGTTAGTGTGTTTAGATCCAATTTGTAAAGTTTAGTATAGTTGATATGCTCAAGTGCACAACACACACGTTTTCATGTTTTGGATTTGGTTTTCATGAATAGTAGATCAAAACAAGTTTACTTTATTTTTATGTATATTAGATATGTTCTAGATATACATACATGCGTATATGACTTATACAAACTTAGTTTGACATACCTATTCATGTAGTTTTATGTTTTGGTATAAAACATATTTTGAAATTAAAGACCAAAACATGATATTTAATCATGATACTTAAACTTAATATTCCAACATGATATTCATGTGTTTCATACTTTTGTATTTCTATAAGTTTTAGGAAAATCAGATTTCCTATTGAAAAATCAAGTTTGATAGAAATACAAGTTTTGTTTTTGATAAAATTGGCAAGACACAAAAATGAATTGATATGTTGATATATTGTCTTGGAATTTTTATCACTTGTTTGAGTTTCAATATAAAATGATAAAACAATTTTTTTATGGTATTTTTAAAAGAGATAAAAGATTTTTTAGAAAATATTTTTCCCAAATTTTCTGTCTTTTTTGTGCTGACAGGCTGGTCGGTCGACCCGCACGGTCGACCGCACCAAGAGCCGGTCGACCCGTAGGGTCGACCGACGTGCACAGATGTGCACGTCTGGGCAGACACAAAAACGGTAGACCGAGCCGGTCGACCGGGTCTGAGAGCTCTGCTCTCGGGTTGTTTGGGTCGACCGTGCCGGTCGACCGAGATGAGAGCTCTGCTCTCTGTTTTTCTGGGTTGACCGGGCCGGTCGACCGTTGTTGCCCAACGGTCATATTTCTGACCGTTGGCGGTCGACCGGGCGGTCGACCGCTGCCTGTCAGAGCTGCCAGCTCAGCTCTAACGGCTAGTTTCTGTTGGGGCTATAAAAACCCCATCTCTTTGGGGATTTTGGCCAAGTTTTTGAAGAGAAAAAATTCTGGTTTTCTGAAGTGTTTAAAACAAGTTTTTCAAAAGTGTTTGGGGTTTTAATCTTTCAATCTTTATTGTTTTAGGTTTTTGGAAAAATCAAAGAAAAGAATATTTTGGGAGATTTGTCTTGGTTTTCATTCTATATCTTTTGCAAGAATTTTTCCAAGTGTTTTTCTTTGTTGCTTGTTTTCTAAACACCTAGTTTTTCACACTTGAGCTATCATACTATCCTAATCTATTAGGATCTTGTTTTTGTGGAAAAGAAAAGAGAAAAAGAAAGAGAGAGTTTTGAGGTTGTTGTTGTAACCTCTAAGTTGTACACCCTTATTCTTGTTGTATCCCTCTTCGGTAGAGGTGATCGGGTGATTGGTTTGTATCCCTCAAGTGTGAGGTGATTGAGATTGGTTGTGAGCCTCTTCGGTAGAGGTGTTGTTGTTGTTGTTATTGTATTTGGCTACGGGCCTACCCCTCGGTTGTGAGGAGGTTGTTTGAGAGAGGAGTTAGGTACTCCATTGTTGTAAAAATCCTTCTCGGTGAAGGTTCCCTCGGTGGGAGTCCTCGGTGGACGGTATAGTGGATTGGAAATCCTACACGGTGGTGTAGGCGGGGATGTAGAGCAAGGGTGCTCGAACCTCGTAACATATCTTTGTGTTTGCGTTTGATCCACTTGTCTCTAAACTCTCTCTCTTTACATTTGTGCAAAGCATCATACTTCATTCATATCATATTTGCTTGTGTTGAGCATAATTCATCTTGTCATATCATATTTGTTTGCTTGTGTTGTGCCTTGCATAATCCATATTGCTATATCCTTGATTGCTTGGCTTGATTGTGTGTGCACATTACTTGGATTGCTTGTGTGTGTGTGCCTAACTTATACTCATCCAACAAGAGCTTCACATAGCGCCTCAACCCATTTCAAGGGGAATCAAGGGGAGTTAGTCCAGAGCCTCGCAAGGGGAATTCGGCTATACTTGTTGTATTGTATTAGTTTGTGCATAATTTGCATTAGCTTCCGCATATAGCGCACTTAGTTTTGCATTAAGTTTTAGATTAGCACTAACACCTATTCACCCCCCCTCTAGGTGTTTTTCAGACGAACCCTCGCGACCATCTTCCGAGGCTTCTTTGCCCTCACCGACCCCCGATGAGCCTTCCTTTGTCCTTCGCCAACCACGACGAGCCCTTACGATCATCCTCCGAGGCTTCATCTTGCCTTGTGAGGCTTCGCCAGTCCTTCCCACCCCTCTCCGACGTCCTATTTAGAGAGAGAGAGATCAGGCGGCGATGGGGCTTACCTGGCTTTGGAGGGAGGCGAGCAGGCGGGCGAGCCCTAGATCCGGACCGGATAAATTTGCCTTTTTTTCTTTTATTACCTGACTCGAAGCCTACTCGGCCTCGACTGGGTTGACTCGGCTCGGTCGAGTCAACCCAGTCGTTTCGGGACTCCGCCGAGTCGAGCCCGAGTAGGCCTCGAGTCAGGTTTGAGAAGTTGTTGGTAGTGTTCAGGCACAACCCAAAGCATCCAACAAGTGCAGTAAATGCACAGGATACTTGGCCCACTGATGATCTTTCATCTTTAACCGCAGCATCAGCAATTAGCGGTGCTTTCCTAAAGGTGAGACATATGCCCTTTGAACAAGCAGAATCCCTGTGAAGCAATGGCAAGAAATCAGAGCAGAGGCATTGATTGGGTCCTAATCATCAGATTCAGACTCTGAGATTCTTGATGGCTCAATGCTGTCCAAGGTAAGACTTTTGTTTTGAAGTTTCCTTCCTTTTCTTTCATTTGTCTGCTGTTTCCATGTTTTTAGTATGTCCTCTTTCTTATGATCCTTTTCTCTCCTTTTATTTGTTTTGCTGTTTCTTGATTTTTAGTATGCCTTCTTTCTTGTGATGCAACAATGGCAAGATATTGCAAATTCAGCCAAAGCTAGATCATGCATGCTTCTGGAGATTTGTTTTATTGCAGCTATCTGTATCTCAAGCTGATATAGGGTGGAATGATGATGGTAACTAATTGGCTGAAATTGAGGCAAATATGGAGGAAGCTGCTGAGCTTGTAGATTACTCTCAACCAAGAAAGCCGAGTTATTACAGGTAATCTATAAATCGTGTGATTATTTGGCAGGTTTACCTAAATTCTTTCAACTCAACAGGCATTTGCATTGCATGTACAGTAAATATAAGGTCCAATAGATCTCGAGGAGACAGGATGATGGTTCTTGATCTGTAGAGGTGGTATCCAAAATCCTGTGTGCTTTCCTTTGCAAACAAGTGGGTCAACAGCTGCCAATGGCGCTGTGTGAAATTGAGTAGATGCTGCTATCGATCCGGGAGGATATGAAGGGTTAGCATTCTTGGCATGGTCTTCTGTATCAATTTGTTTGTTTTCTTGGCTATTCTTGTTTACTTGTTTCAGACGATGAGGTCCCAAGAACATCCTTTTTGGGCTGCAATGTCTTCATCTTCCTCGATTCCTGCATTCTCTCTCTTATGTGAGCACCAAAGTTTGAGCACTAACCATTAACAACTAGTTGTTGAAGGTGGCCTAACCATCGGTCTTCAATCTTGATCACCATTCTTGTTTCTCTTATTAGAAAAAGAAGGGAAAGAAATGCTATTGATTCTTAGGGGTGCAGTGTGATATCTAAAATGTTACTTTTGTTAGCGGATGATTGCTGTGTTTTCGGTTTTTTTGTATGTAAATGATATTTTGTTTTTAATTCAAGTTGTTCAAAATCAGATCACAAAAAGATTGCAATGCTAAATATCCTTGGTTACTTTCAAATTTTCTCTCCTTTCCTACATCCATACCTACCAACGAGCAGGCGTGCGTGCTTGCATAAAAGTTGAGGAAAATTTACCTTCCAAGGTTAATTTTTAAAATTTAACTTGAAAAGAGTGACAAATTCTTGATGGAACACATAATAGAAGGGATTTTATATAATTTAATCTAATCATATTCATTACCATAATACCATTACATATCTCGACAAAAAGCCACAAAGAAACAGGGCTCTCATGCCTAATTTTACCTCACATTTACAAATTCCAAAAAAAACCATCAACAAAACAAAAAGAAAATTAGATGACCAACATCAACAAAACCTTCCACAAGCGCCTAAACTCCATTCCTCAACCAATGCGGAAAGCTCTCAAAGGATGGCGACAGAGCTTCGATATTGTTCACCCCCTCAGCCTCCTCTTCAACAATGGTGGCTAAGATTCTTGATGCCACCTTGAACTTCTCCACTCTCACCAGCTTCTGTGGAGCAACTTCAGTCACAAATCTAGAGACATTCACTTTTGCCATTTTACAAAGAAAGAAATCAAAGGAGCGAACAGAGAAGAGAAATAGAGAGAGTTGTTTTGGTTGAAGAGGTGTGAGAGACATTTGAAGCTAATTTATATATAGAGAGAGAGAGAGGAGAAAATTCCAAAATTTGGGAGGCTGGTCGGTCCGCCGCCCACTGAGAACACGTGGGCTGGTGCAGGAAGAAAGAAGGTCGTGGGGTTTAGCTTTTAAGGTTCAGTGTCTCGCCACGTCTCCGGCAGCTGCGTGGATGCTAATAAAACAATTTTCTGTGGCAATGATGGCGCCACTCGTTCCCACTCGCTTTCTCATTTTGTATTTGCAAGGTGGCAGTACACGAAAAAATCAAAGGTAAAATTGCGCTAAAATATCCCGTACTCTGGCTTCTTTCAAGAAAATATTTCGTACATATATATATATTTTTTTGATTACAAATATATTTCTTATAATTTCTTTTACTTTAATACTGAACTGACGTTAACATTTTATGTGCAAAGATGATTATACTCTTGGGCCTATTTCCATCTGGTGATGGATGTGACTTCGAGGGGTGGGGGGGGCAAAAGAGTAATGTGTTGTTTGAGCCCAACTCTGTGGTTGTCAATCCGAGGTCGGGGTTGAAGACGACAACATGCTGCATGCGCAGGTGGGTGCTGTGTGCGGGAGACCGCGTCAATGGTAGTGGGTGTTGTTTTGATAGTTGCTTGATAGAATAGATGGATTATGCAATCCGAGCATTAACAGATCCAGGTAGAGGTCAGTAGAGTTTGGGGATGGGATGATGGGGAATTGACATTTTTTGGATGTGGGTCTTGAGTTGTTATTAGAGAAAGATTAGGGATTGGTGGAGAGTTGATTTAATGGTTATATTTGTACCTTGGATATTTCTTGTAGCTCTTGTGGCTTATGGATGGTGATATTATTTATTGGAAGAGATATTTGTTTGATGGATTGTTGGTGGATGGCATATTGGCATTTGCACATGAGGTTTCCTTTCATGTGAAATGATTTTAGTCTTTTACTTATTTCTTCTTTGGGTTCTTGCATTTGTTTGTATCAAAATTGATTAAGAGATGCTCACCTCTCGTGGGCAAGTTGCTTGTGCTTTCTGTTGTGAACTTCGATGGCATAGTGGCATTCGCCTCTTGTGGGAAAGATGAAATCAAAATGAAACCATATGTCTTCCAGTCATCACCTTCACCTTAGATCCAAACCAGTGTGCAAGAAACGAGAAGAGGGGGGGGGGGGGGGGGGGGGGGGGGGGGGGGGGGACGAGGAGGAAGTAAGTGAGAAGAAAGAAGAGAAGAGAGAGAGAGAGAGAGGTGGTGGCCTGATGTGTGTTGGGTTTGAAAAGAGTAAGAAATAGAAATAAGAAAAGAAAGGAGAGGCAAATTTGTTCAATATGTATCGCGTGCAATGTAGGTGATGTATGGAGTTAACGTTTCCATCACAAAAGGTATGAAATTACAACATTATTAAAGTTAGAGATAGCATTGCGCTTCAAAAAATGTACGGGATATCTTTTTGCAAGGACCCCCAAAGTTAGGGTATTTTGGTGCAATTTCTCAAAATTTAAATCATTTGAATGTTGCTTTCATTGGGAGGCATGGTCTATGAAAAATATTCTGAAAAAGAAATAAGGGATCTCTCTCGTGATGAGGAGAGAAGATGAGGAGAGAAGCAAGTGAGAGGAAAGAAGAGCATAGAGGGGGAGAGAGAGGAGAGAGAAGGTAGCCGTATGGGTGTTGGTTTGAAAAAGATAAGAAATAGAAATAAGAAAAGAGAGGAGGGGCAAAATTGTTCAGCATAGATCACGTGTAACTCACGTGATATACGGATTTAACGTTTTCATCACAAAAGATATGAAATTACAACGTTGTCAAAGTTGGAGGTAGCATTGTGCTCAAAAAAATGTACGAGATATTTTCTTGCAAGAACCCTCAAAGTTGGAGATTTTGGTGCAATTTTCTCAAAATCAAATCATTTGGATGTTGCTTTCATGATTTTTTTTGTTTTTTTTTTGTTTTTGTTGTTTTTTTTTGGGGTTCGTGCTCTATGAAAAATATTCTAAAAAATAAATAGGGGATCTCTCTCCTAACAGCGGACAGTGAAAAGTCTATTCCTTAAAATAAATCATGTCCGCTTTATGAATCAATATGATTTGTTTGAAGTGAAAAGTTGAATGTGAGTGTAATTCATGAGGGTGCGGTGGTTTTATTTTTGAAATAATTCGCAATCAATTAGATTTTAGAGAACAGTTGTGATTTGAGAAGTAAACCGTCTATTATCAAATTAGCAATAGAGAGAGAATTCAAATACAAAAAATATTTGATTATAGTGACACCTGATACTTTGCTAAACGAGACTCAGATTGATGAGCGTTGACTACTTAGGTCATAACTGTTGGGTATTCTGCTTAACAAGAATCAATCTGACAACTAATCAAGATCACTGAGATATCAACAATCTAATTGGCCAGGTCGGCAAATATCAGGTGGGAGGTTTCCGTTCAATAGAACGTTCCTTAATTAAGAACCACCTTTCAATTTCCTTTCTTAGTTTAAGCACCAATTAGACTGAATCCAAATCAGTCTCGATATACTGTAAAGTAAGTATATCCCCTGTATAAAGGACTTAATCCACTTATACAGTAACACTTAGACTGAATCTAAGTCAATCTCGATATACTGTAAAGTATATCCCCTGTATAAAGGACTTAGTCCACTTATACAGTATTTGAAGTGAGGTACGCTTACAGCGAATCTCCTTAAGACAATTACGTCCCCCGCACCGGTGCTAACGGGATAATGGACGCTGGTCTCCCAAGATACAACACTTCTTCACGGTATTTGGATAGCACTACCAAATTACCGTACGGTCGAACCGTAGTCAACCAGTACCTACACAGGATTAGCAAAACAGCGGTATAACGACAAATTTCAAATGAATATTTGTCTTACTCTTTTGGAGGAACACCCACTGTTGAGGACGTAGGAAGGTTGAAGAATTTTGGCAGAATCTCCTTTAGGAAGTCACTTCGGATTCCCACTTCACTTGGAAGTCGCGGATTCCCACTTCGTTGGAAGTCGCTCTGGAAGTCGTTCGCTGGAGCCCAGTTCAGAACCGAAGTCAGAACTTTAGAGAGAGAGAAAGATTTCAGATTTTTTGGTTTTTTTTGAGAATGGACCCCTGGAGCGCTTTTTATAGCGCTCTGGAGGGGTATTCTCGTCCGCCAAATTCCAGCAGTTGCGACGGTTCGGACAGAACCGTCGCAACCGATCAACCGCCCAACCGCTCGGTCGGTTTTCCGACAGCGATTGGCGAACGGTTGGATCTGTTCGCGCGGACACCCGTTGGCGGGTGATTCGAATCCTTCCGCGGGCGGACCAACGGACCCTGATTCAAAAAGAACCAGGTAGGGAACCCAGGCCACGGACCACGGACCACGAGCCACGAGCCACGGACCGAGCCCGGCACCGGCGCCGGCCGGCCGGCGTCCGCCGCCGCCAGCGGCGGCGCGCGTGCGCGCACGTACGTATGTACGTGCATAGTTCCCTCCTTTTCGCGCGCGAAAACTCCAAGTACCCAAAGGGCACGCCCTTTGTTCTCATTTTTCTCTATTTATACCCCATGAGCTTCCAACACATGGCCAATGTGGGACTAAATGCATGTAGCTAACTTTAGTCCCTTTTGGCTTTGAATTAGGCAATCTTTGGACTTGAATATTTCATTCATTCGAAGTCGGAATTGAACATGTGAATATACCACGTTCATCACAAATGGAAGGAGAACACACTCCAACCATCATCCGGTTGATTCGATCAACGGATCTCGCCATAATTCAACTCGAAGATTCACTTTTATATTCTTCAATTCCAACAATCCCCCACAATGAATGGAGATTCAAGGAAATGACACACAAAGAGACTGACTCTATTGTGTAAGGTACTTTAGAAAAGAAACTGCATAAGGATAGGTGAACTAGGTCTTGAACCTTCCATAGCGAAAGCTTTATCGGACTTACTGGCTAATCAGTGAACTAGGTCTTGAACTGTTAGCCGTTAGTGTAAGCCAAGTCAACAAGCTTCACACAGTAACTTTCCAAATCAACTTTGGTTCTCGGTTGTGTCCGTTTTGGCCCTGGACATTCTTGGTTTCAGAGAGTATCTTTAGGGAATAACAGCCTCCATAGAAATTCCCAAAGAGCCGACCCAACTCTATACTCACATAGGTGATGGACCTATGAAGAGTAGTCTACTCTACTCCACTTGTATAGTAACAAGATATAGGCATCATTAAAAGCGTTAAGCTTATCCTTAATCCACTTGTAGAAAAGCACTTATGTGCACCTTAGGAATGGATTGGAGTCAAGCTCCCAAGTGCTTACTTGCTGAGTCAATCATAACTAGTTTTTCCTCTTGAACTTAGTCCGTGGGATCTCCAGTCGCTAAGTGAGGTTTCCATTAAGCTGACTCGGTAAGGTTAGGCTTTTAGACCCATTCCCCTCGATGCGCAGTTTATACGCTCTCCACTTAAACCTTTAGTAAGCGGATCCGCTAAATTATCCTTTGACGATACAAAGTCAATAGAGATAATTCCATTTGAGAGCAACTGCTTCACGGTATTATGTCTACGACGAATGTAATACCCCTCTCCCGGAATACGTGCCTAGTTACGTATTCAGTCCTTTGACCGTATTTTCCGATGTACCTTCCGTATTTGACCGATTTTAATTTCAAATATCATTTTTCAATATTTTAGATTTTATGTGATTTTCTGGAATTTTCTGGAATTAAAATGAATTTCTCCGAAACCGGTGTCGGCCAGTACCGCTGGCCGATTTCCGAATTTTTTATCTTCCAAACTGTTAGGAATTTCTAGAAAGTCCTTTAGACATTATTGCTTAGAATCATATTTCCTACTTATACTCTTTTTCTGGAGATTTTACGAATTTATGAAAATCCCAACTGAGTCGGCAGGTGACTGATTCCGGGATTTTTAATTTTAAAACTACAAATTATTTCTTCAAACGAATTTCACCATGAGTCTTAAAATCTTATTCTTGATTTTTGGTAAAATTTTCAGACCAATCCGAGATACTTGAAATTCGGACCTTTTTTCAAAAATTTCAAAATTCCAATTCCACTTCATTTCCACCTCATTTCCCACTCACCACTTCACCTAACCCCACTCACTCTCTCCCTCTCCCACAGCCGGCCAAGTGGCCAAGGAGAGGACACTCACCTCACCCCCCTTTTTACACAAAAGTCCCTCTCATCCATCAAAATCCCAACCCCTTTACAAAAATCCCAAACTATAAATTCCTATTCATTTGCAAATTACTCTTTTTTCTCTCTTTCACTTCAACAAGAGAAGAGAAGCTCCAAGATCTCCTCCTTCCACAACTAAACCCTAACTCCAAGCACCCAATCCCTTCACTTCCACCTCAAGATCACAAGAGATTCACCCAAGGCTTCATCAAGGCAACTCCAAGGGAGAATCCTTCAACCTAGCTTCAACTACAAGTTGTGGATTGGAGCCAACACCTCCATCCTTGGATCAAGCTTCAGATTTGACCCCTCCAGGTGAGTTCTTACTCACCAAGACCTAGTTCACACATCACATACTTGAAGTAGAAATCTTTGTTCACTTGCACACTAAAAATCCTATTTTAGGTCATCTAAGCTCAAATCCAACCATTCCAAGGGAGTAATTCACTCACAAGACTTGTATTAGCCTTAGAGCACTGTGTTTACACTTCTTGTACACATAGGTCACCTAAAACCAGGAATTTAGCCATCAAACACGTTTCCAGAATTTCTGTCCTGTACACTGATTTTCCCCACTATTAGTCGACTTACCCTAAGACCTAGTCGACTAGAACACTTAGCTGAAATTTAGTTTTCTGGAAGACACAGCATTAGTCGACTTGACCAAAAATATCAGTCGACTAATAAACTCTCTGGAAACCCATATTAGTCGACTCCTGAATCCACCTAGTCGACTAATCCATCCTGGACCAGAAAACCCAACTTTCTGTATCACAGATCTAGACGACCGAAATATCTGTTAGTCGACTAGTACTTCCTATTAGTCGACTAACCCTCTTACCCTAGTCGACTAGCATGCACTGAAACAGAATTCCAACACTCTGTATCCCAGTTTTAGTCGATCAATCCAAACTCCTAGGCGACTAGAAACCCTATTAGTCGACTAACCATTACCCCTAGTCGACTAATCCTGGCTGTGTGTCATAGTTAATTTCTGTTCTAAATTTAGTACCTATACTTGTTACATGTGTATTATTTCCTGCTTGTTCATGCTTCAATACTAGCACTACATGACATATAACTGAATGGATGCATCTCCTATTGCCTCATGACTTGTTATTGTATATATTCGTTTCATGGCATGTTAAATAGCAACATCACCACCTATCATGCCATCTCTTAAACAAAGCATGATACACCGGACTTTTACATAAAATGCACCAACTTACACATGGGTCAGGGGGAAATATGCGGATATCGATATGTGTTCGTGTTTACAGTGGTATTAGGATGTGCACCATGTTTCCGGTCTTACCTGCGGTACTCCAGGGGACCGAGGGGAGTGCTTCCTCCCTTTCCTGTTTACTGTCATGACAAGGGCATACATAAGACCCTCCTGTTTAGCCTAGCGGCAGGTTCCGTCTTCAAGCAACGGAACAATACTGGGCCGTGGTCCCGGGCATGCACGGGACACACTGTAAACATAGTTCGTCGATACAACCGCTGTTTCCAATAACAACCTTGTTTCACTAGGATATGGATCTATGTGCTCTGGGACGCTGGGTCACATAGCTAGATATCACAGTAAGACAAGTAATAATAATAAGACATTAATTGTAGATTTATTGCATATGACTTTATCTTTCTTAGTTTACATCTCTTGTCATGCATTGTTACTTAGTACTATTTCATTATCTCTATTCATGATCCTTGCCACTTGGCTATCTTTATTTGTTGTATTATGTCTTGACCCTTTGGATTTGCATATTCAGATTCTGAGGCTTGGAACGAAGTGGAGCCTTCCACAGAGGACTTGGCTTACCTAGGAGAGCAGGCTGACCAGCTCTAGATCTATCCTGCCCGACACTTCTTTTTGGTTCACGGATCTCCATCCTTACGTGAGCACTTTTGTATTTTTGGTTGTATATCGTTCTTTTGGACTTGGGTTGTGATAAAGGACACTTGTAAAGTGATTTTTGCTTATCATAACTTGTGTAACTTTGTACTTATATTTTGTAAGTTGGCATATGATTATACCACGCTGTGTGTGTTGTACTCTGATACTTGTTGTACTTATGCTTAGCGTATATACGTGGGGGCACCATCTGGCCTACGTATATGCGTTGCAGTGACGTCCCCGTATCTTTGGGATCGGGGCGTTACAACGAATATGTCTAGACTTACCGTTGTATATCACATTTTGTGCCCTAGATATAGCTGCTTGATTATCGCAGTGTATACATATAGCGGGCACTGGCTTTTGCCACAACGGTATATCTTCTAAGAATTGTCGAAGCCATTCTGCTTCTTCTCCAGCCTTATCTAAGGCTATGAATTCCGATTCCATAGTGGAACGGGCAATACATGTTTGCTTAAAAGATTTCCATGATACCGCTGCTCCTGCTAGAGTAAATACGTATCCGCTAGTTGATTTTGATTCCTCAGAATCTGCAATCCAATTAGCATCACTGTATCCTTCCAGTACAGGAGGATACTTTCCATATCTCAAGGCATATTCCTTGGTATGTGATACGTAACCCAATACTCGTAGTAGAGCGGTCCAATGTAGATCACTAGGATTACTAGTATATCTACTCAACTTGCTTACAGCGTAAGCAATATCGGGTCTAGTGCAATTCATTAAATACATTAGACTTCCGATAATCTGAGAATACTCCAACTGGCGTATCCCAGTTCCTGTATTCTTATGAAGGTGGACGTGTGGGAGAAAAGGATTTGTATTCTCCTTTATCCCATGGTCCTTGAATCTTTCTATCATCTTATCCACGTAGTGAGATTGAGATAGACTGATTCCATCTGGTGTTCTAGTAATTTTAATTCCTAAAATTACATCAGCAACCCCTAAATCCTTCATATCAAAACTGTTGGATAACATTCTCTTAGTGGACTTAATAATCTCAATATTAGTCCCAAGTATCAACATGTCGTCTACATAAAGACAAACAATGATACATGCGTTTCCAACTGTTTTCGTGTAAACACACTTATCGCATTCATTGATAGTGAATCCATCTTTGATCATGACACTATCAAATTTCTCATGCCATTGTTTTGGAGCCTGCTTTAAACCATATAAGGATTTTACCAATTTACACACCTTGTGTTCTTGGCCCTTGACTTTAAATCCTTCTGGTTGCTCCATATATATTTCTTCATTTAATTCACCATTTAAGAATGCAGTCTTGACATCCATTTGATGGATATCTAAGTTGTGCAATACTGCAATCGCAATCAACATCCGAATGGACGTTATTCTTGTTACTGGTGAATAAGTATCGAAGTAGTCAAGTCCTTCTTTTTGTCGATAACCCTTGGCTACTAATCTAGCCTTGTACTTATCGATAGATCCATCGGGTTTTAATTTTCGTTTGAAAATCCACTTACACCCAATTGGTTTACTTCCAGGAGGCAAGTTTACCAATTCCCAAGTATGATTACTTAGTATGGATTCTATTTCGCTATTTATAGCTTCTTTCCACAATTGTGCTTCTGGGGTTGACATAGCCTCTTTAAATGTTTGAGGCTCGCTCTCAATAGCGTATGCTATGAAATCTGGACCAAAAGATTTTGAGATTCTAGATCTCTGACTTCTTCTTGGTTCAATTTCCGCATTTACAATTGGTTCCTCGGGGCTTTCGTCCCTGAACGCCATCTCGTGTGTTCTTTTCCCAGAAGTCTTATCTGCTTCCCGTTTGTACGGAAAGATGTCTTCAAAGAACACAGCATCTCGAGATTCGATAATCATGTTTACATGAATATCAGGTATTTCTGATTTATGAACCAGAAATCTGTAGGCACTACTATTCAAGGCATAGCCTATGAATACGCAGTCCATAGTTTTTGCTCCCAACTTAGTCTTTTTGGGTTGGTGCCAGCACCTTTGCAAGGCACCCCCACATTTGAGGTAATGGTAGGAAGGTGTCCTTCCATGCCATAACTCGAATGATATTAGACCAAGTTTCTTGTGGGGTATTCTATTTAGAATATGATTTGCAGTTAATAGAGCTTCCCCCACAAGTTCTGCGGAGCTCCAGAACTTACGAGCATGGAATTAACCATCTCCTTCAAAGTTCTGTTCTTCCGTTCAGCAATTCCATTCTGCTGAGGAGTGTATGGTGCTGTAGTTTGATGTATTATACCAAAACTAGCACATAACTCACTAAAATCATTTGATTCATATTCTCCGCCTCTATCGGATTTTAGAATCTTGATTTTCTTGTTGAGTTGATTCTCAACTTCGGCTTTATATGTTGTAAACATATTTATTGCCTCATCCTTACTGTTCAAAAGATACACATAACAGTATCTTGTACAGTCATCGATAAAAGTAATGAAATACTTTTTACCGCCTCTAGTTGGCATAAACTTCAAGTCACATAGATCGCTATGAATTAACCCTAAAGGTTCTGTATTTCGATCTATTGAGTGAAATGAATTTTTAGCCAACTTGGCTTCAACACAAACCTCACACTTGCGAATTTCTTCCAAGTTGAGTTTAGGAATATATCCCAGATTAGACAAGTTTTTCAAAGACTTGTAATTTACATGCCCTAATCTAGCATGCCACAAATTAGGAGACTCAAGCAAATAAACAGAAGATTTTCCTTTATTTATTAGCTTTGGGTATAAATACACGGACTTTTTATCAACCACTGCAACATTGGCTTTAAAAAGTCCATCAACAAGATAGCCCTTTCCCACATACATCCCTCCCTTAGTAAGTACAAATTTGTCAGATTCAAATACAATTCTAAATCCTTTCTTACTAAGTATTGATCCGGAGATCAAATTCTTGCGGATGTCTGGAACATGAAGAACATCGTTAAGAGTAAGCTCTTTCCCCGATGTCCACTTCAGGATGACCTTTCCCTTTCCTTCAACCTTTGAGGAAGTTGAATTACCCATGAATAGCTGTTCATCTTGCTCTAGCCTTTGATATTCTGAGAATAACAATTTCTCCGAGCAGATGTGCCGGGTAGCTCCAGTGTCTACCCACCAATCCTTATTGTTGGTTGTCAGGTTCACTTCTGACACCACAGCAGAAAGGCTTGGAGATTCATGGTTGGTCATGTTCGCCTGTGGTTGACTCTTCTTGTTCTTCTTTAGACGGCTGCGGCATTCATTTGCTTTGTGACCTTCTTTTTTGCAGATGTAACAGGTCCCTTTGAAGCGCATGGTTCTGCCGTCTTGAGCCTTGCCTTTGTACCCCTGGGAAGGTTTCTTCCTCTTCAAGCTTTTGGAAGAAGACGCTTTCCCCTTTGAGTCCTCGATCAGATTTGCTTTTGCTTCGTAGGAGTTCTTGCTGCTCCTTTTCTCGGACTTGCGGTTGTCCTCCTCTATACGAAGCCTCACAATGAGATCCTCCAACTTTAGCTCCTTTCTCTTGTGCTTCAGGTAGTTCTTGAAGTCTCTCCACGCAGGGGGGAGCTTCTCCACGATTGTTGCAACCTAAAAAGTTTCAGGAAGAATCATACCTTCGGCCTCTATTTCGTGCAAGATAAGTTGGAACTCTTGCACCTGACTGATGACAGTCTTGGTATCCACCATTTTGTACTCCAGAAATCGTCCAACGACGAACTTCTTGGTACCAGCATCTTCAGTCTTGTACTTCTTGTCAAGACTGGCCCATAACTTCTTTGCCGTAGTAATCGGACTGTAGACATTGTAAAGAGAGTCATCCAGTCCATTAAGAACATAATTTCGGCAAAGGAAGTCACCTTGTGTCCAAGCATCGACTGCAAGGACTGAGTCCCGATCAGTTCCGGGTTCTGGTGGATCCTCCTGCAGGAATTTGGCCAGATGTAGAGTGGTCAAGTAGAAGAGCATCTTCTGTTGCCACCTCTTGAACTCTGTGCCATCAAACTTTCCTGGCTTCTCCGGCTTCGGGTTAGGAAGTGGAGTTGGCATCAAACCTTGGAGCGGTATGTTTGTTGCCTTGCTGGAGGTATCTTGATTTGTCTCAGACATTTTTCTGCAAGTTCAAGCAGAACAGAAGTGAGAAACAATAATTGTCTTAAGATTGTTGGGTATTCTGCTTAACAAGAATCAATCTGACAACTAATCAAGATCACTGAGATATCAATAATCTAATTGGCCAGGTCGGCAAATATCAGGTGGGAGGTTTTCCGTTCAATAGAATGTTCCTTAATTTAAGAACCACCTTTCAATTTCCTTCCTTAGTTTAAGCACCAATTAGACTGAATCCAAGTCAGTCTCGATATACTGTAAAGTATATCCCCTGTATAAAGGACTTAATCCACTTATACAGTAACACTTAGACTGAATCTAAGTCAATCTCGATATACTGTAAAGTATATCCCTTGTATAAAGGACTTAGTCCACTTATACAGTATTTGAAGTGAGGTACGCTTACAGCGAATCTCCTTAAGACAATTACGTCCCCCGCACCGGTGCTAACGGGATAATGGACGCTGGTCTCCCAAGATACAACACTTCTTCACGGTATTTGGATAGCACTACCAAATTACCGTACGGTCGAACCGTAGTCAACCAGTACCTACACAGGATTAGCAAAACAGCGGTATAATGACAAATTTCAAATGAATATTTGTCTTACTCTTTTGGAGGAACACCCACTGTTGAGGACGTAGGAAGGTTGAAGAATTTTGGCAGAATCTCCTTTAGGAAGTCACTTCGGATTCCCACTTCACTTGGAAGTCGCGGATTCCCACTTCGTTGGAAGTCGCTCTGGAAGTCGTTCGCTGGAGCCCAGTTCAGAACCGAAGTCAGAACTTTAGAGAGAGAGAGAAAGATTTCAGATTTTTTGGTTTTTTTTTTAGAATGGACCCCTGGAGCGCTTTTTATAGCGCTCTGGAGGGGTATTCTCGTCCGCCAAATTCGGTCGGTTTTCCGACAGCGGTTGGATCTGTTCGCGCGGACACCCGTTGGCGGGTGATTCGAATCCTTCCGCGGGCGGACCAACGGACCCTGATTCAAAAAGAACCAGGTAGGGAACCCAGGCCACGGACCACGAGCCACGGGCGCCCGAGCCCGAGCCCGGCTCCGGCACCGGCCGGCCGCCGCCGCCAGCGGCGCGCACGTACGTATGTACGTGCATAGTTCCCTCCTTTTCGCGCGCGAAAACTCCAAGTACCCAAAGGGCACGCCCTTTGTTCTCATTTTTCTCTATTTATACCCCATGAGCTTCCAACACATGGCCAATGTGGGACTAAATGCATGTAGCTAACTTTAGTCCCTTTTGGCTTTGAATTAGGCAATCTTTGGACTTGAATATTTCATTCATTCGAAGTCGGAATTGAACATGTGAATATACCACGTTCATCACAAATGGAAGGAGAACACACTCCAACCATCATCCGGTTGATTCGATCAACGGATCTCGCCATAATTCAACTCGAAGATTCACTTTTATATTCTTCAATTCCAACAATAACTGCTATTGTTTTTTCTCTAGTTGTAAATATTGAAGTACTTTTATAAATTATTCAAACACCATAACTGAAGTTGTTGAATGTGAAATTCAATAGAGGAAAAAGTATTGGTGGCCAAAATGGAAAAAGGAAAATTGGAAAAAGACTGGCAATGAATATGAGAACCGGAGAGAAAAGCAGTGTAATAATTAGCTAAAACGCTCTTTCTCAACTAGAAAAAGTTTTCAGAATTTGAATTTTAAGGTTATAAGAAAAAAAGTGAAAAGAAATACTCACTAGATTCTATTTTTTTTAATTCCACATTTTTATTTTCAGTAGCCAAACAAGTTTGATCTTCCTCATTTTCAGTGAGAACAGCCCAAAGTCTCATGCCATCGTCCCAATTAATGCCACCATAGTTTTAGCCAGTTCAACTCCCAAATGTGCATGGAATCGGTAGCTAGATTCGGTGCCAAGATAGCTATTGGGTCAAAAATATGGAAAACTTCATTCCTACCACTTTCATGCAAGAAAAGAGAGAAGAAAAGAAAATTATCATTCATTATTTCGTAGACAAACTGCTCTTTGGCTACTCTTCTTCTACTAACTGTTTTGGCAATAGAGATTAATGAGGTTAATGTTGGATTGTGTCCTAACTTTGTTTATTTTAGCAATTAGCGACTTTGTATACAGTTTGGAATTAGAAAAATACTTTACTTGCACGTTCATCACGCTCGTCATCTACATATTTTCTGCACAAAACTAATATATGTGAATATCCATTAACAGTAAAAACCTAACCTAATACATGTGCTGTTTGCTGATCTTGCCAAAAAAAAAAAATTTCCCCTTCAGATGCTAACAAGAGACGACAGCAAACAGCTCAAGAAACTTCAAACGATTGAAAAGATTTGGGAAGAAAATTTGAGCAGACTTGAGGCAAAAACGAAAGGAATTTATATTAATTACAAACATTAATTTTCATGCAAGTCGCGGGCCGGGGGGTGGTGGGGTGGTGGTGGTGGTGGTTGGGGTTGTTCCCCTACAAGTTGTTTTTGTGGTGATTTGTATAATTTTTGTTATATATGCACAGAATATTCAAGAAACTATTAACTTATTTTTTTCCTTCTAGAAAATCACACTCAATTGAATTCGAATGGGCGATCACTAGAGACCAAACTCAAGGCATGAGCAACAATCACATTGATCAGAATTAAATATAACTAAATATGTTCGCGACGAGATTCGAGTTGATGACCTATGACCGACCATGTGAACACTCGCACTGGACAACTTACTTGTTTGGTGTACGGTTCACTGCCTCATCCTCTTTTTATCTATTTTAATTTTTTTAAAGTAAAAGATGCATGATAAAAAAGATGCACTGCCGGCCGCTCATTTTTTTATTCTTAATTATGACAAACTCCAAATGAACAATATAAGAACGATGGCTCAATTTTTTTGCCTCTGTGAGGATGGCTCGCTTGTTGTTTGCATAATGAACACACGTTTGTTATTTAATCTAAATTTGTGTAGACAGCTAAAATTATTGTGAGTTTACTTTTAATAAAATTATATTTACTCATGTAATGATTGATGATTGTGTTCAGAAAAGCAAACAATTCAATGTTGCTTTAATCAGAATTGTGTAAGTGAAAACCGTGAAGAACTCAAAAGAACTTGGTTGAGCGCAAACTCATTAACAAAATGAAGACATGTTATGACCAATGTAAAAGATACTTTCTCGAATGGAATGAGAGAGAACGGTAGGAGACCAATTATTGTTAGAGACTGAGAACTCCACCAACGATCTCAACACGTTGTGAAATCAATAATCTTGAACATACAGACGAGAAAATAACAAATACAAGAAGAAAACATGAAATCTATTATGAGAAAGAAACATTTACAAGAATACAAGAGAACAATGTTTCTCTCTCAGCTCACCCTCTTCCTCTTGTCTCATTGATTCACACTCTCTTCAAAGTCACCTCTCATCTAACTTATGAGAGATTATATATAGTGTTACAAAAAATTTCTAGCAGTACATATTAATTATTTGATAATAGCTCACATTACTAAATAATTCTGGCCCAAAAGCCCACTCGGCACAGAATCCACATTTAATACAAAGCTGGATATGGGACACAAATCCGACACTTATGTGAGGAAATATTAAGAATGTTAAAATTAAAAATAGAAGATAAAAACCTTGGAGTTAAGCCTTAATTAGAGGTTCAATAAAAGTATTAAAACTTGATATAATTAGTATTTCCAATCGACATCTAGCTAAGCCTTAATGTGAAGAATTGATAGCGAACTATAGATGTTTAAGTACTCTTTTGAGTACATGCATAATTATATTTCAAGGTGGTTTTCAACATTTTTATTTTCTCCCATAAAAGTAACGTGGATACTCAATAAATATACAAAAAAGTACCGTAGCAGTTTTTAATAACAGATCAAAAACTTCAAGTCCCGATGATGTATTGCCTTAAATTAGAGAGGCAACATATATATATTTCGGGGGAGTGATTGATGGCACGTATTATGATTATGACCGACATGAAGAGCATATTATTTGAGAGAGACACACGTTACCAAGAGCATGAAACCTTTAAGAGTATGATCAATATGAAACATCACCAAAGAGGCAAAAGACCCTTAAACTCTTTTATTAGCAGACAGACTTTCTCCTCCCCAAATGATATTAGAGTTCAGTCAAAAAAAAATTTAGTACCCGTACACATGCTTTTCATACTATTTTAATTTTTTAACTACTCTTTAGCAATATTATTCAGAATGACATTTACGTTTACATTTACTTGGGAACCATACAACAACATAACTTCAGAATGATTGAACACAAATAAAACTATACAATAATTTTTTTCCTCAATAGACAGAATGTGAGCACAAGAATAAATCTATCAAAGACCAGAAACCGCAAATGGCAAATCCATCTGTGAACAGGACAAGTCCCAACACAAAGGAAAGGATCCACAACTTCAGACACCAAAACACCAAGGACACAATGAATATAGCTAAATTTTCCTAGTACAGATACAACAACATTTGTTTTAGTGAGTAACAATTTTCATATACTCATCACTGAAACGCCAGAAACTCTCATAACAGTGTGAAGTCTAAACAAACATATAGCCTCACCGATCTCCCCACACCCAACGTACTCCGCCAGCACCACATTGCAAGCGACCAAATCTCTCTTAGCCATTAAATCAAACACCTTTCGCGCAGTTCCAACGTCCCCTACCTTCGCATACATCTCAACAAGTGCGGTTTCAACAAACAAATCGGACATGAACCCAAGTTTCACAACTTGCGCATGGACGCTCTCGCCTGTTCTTGATTGCAACGATCGCCCGCAGGCCTGAAGGGCCAGGGAGAGGCAGAAGCCATCAGGGAAACTCCGGCGACGAGCCTCATTCGAGCGAAAAGGCAAAGGGATTCAGTTGGGTTTTGGGAGCGGAGGTAGGAGCGGATGAGGGTGTTGAAAATGAATGGATTTGATCGAAGAGGGAGGGGGGAGATGATGGGAGGGCGAGGGCGGCGGCGGCGGCGAAGATGTTGAGGTCGAAAGAAGAAGAGGGCGTGGAGCCTAAGAACAGCAAAGGGAATTTAACTTGAAAGTTTGTACGTGCACTGTACCCAGCACTTAAGTTTGGGAACGTTGGCTGCTCACGGACACCAACGTTGGTTTGTGCGAGTGATAGCTTTGTGGTGGATCACGGATGCATAAATAAGTTAAAAAGTTAATTATTTCTGCAATGTGTTTAGTATCCCAGAAGCTTGAAAAGTGCAGTTCCCTGTCGTTTAGTTAGAGATTTTTAGTGGTGGTACAAACCATAATCAATTGCAACAGGGTACTGCGAAATGACAAGCAACAATTACTTGAGAACACACGTTGCTCTCATTGACTGCAAGGTTCGCAGTTGCTTAATTCGGGCGAATCTTGGGGCATTGACATGATGGAAAATACTTTTCATATTCGTGTGAGGCATGTCCACCAATATACTTCAACAATTAAGTAACATGGACAATAATATTAGATAGATATAAGATCTATTCTGTTAAAATTGATCTACATTATTTCAAGTATTTATAAATCAAAAATCAAATATTTTAAATATTTTTTGCCCATACATCAAGTAAGAAAAAAAACGAACGGTCTTAGATAGTGAGTTGGTTAGTTTAACAGTGTAAAATATTTGAAATTTAAAAAAAATTAATTTGTAAAAATTTTTAAATGTTTAAATCATGATCAAATGGCCAGATCGAGAATGTGTATGTCTAAAGATATAGATATAATTAACTCACTACTTTCGGCTGTCTATTTTGCGCCGCTTGATGGATAGGCAAAAAGTATTCAAAACACTTGATTTTTAATTTTTAATTACTTTAAATAATATAAATCTAACTTCAATGGAGTGAATCTTTTATTTAATACCAGATGTTTGTATTTGAGTGAGAATGATTCGGACTCGAATACACAAGTCTATTTCTTTCAGTATATAAGCTCACAATATGTATACAAAATATTACTCATGGAATAATAAGATCGAGAGGAATGTGAATCCAAACTAATAAACACTACTAAATCGCAAAGGGCAACAATTACCATGGCTCTATTTGGTGATGAATTCTGATGTGTGTACCATGGACGTTCACAATAGAAAGAAATCGCAAGGCACGAGCAAGAAAAGACAAGTAATGGACTTTTTTTTCCTTTTTTAACTCATTGCCTCAATGCTACGAGAAATGAAATGACTTACATGTGAGGTCCACTAGCATTTAACAAGACTTGTTACGCCTGCATGAAAGTAAACCTTAATTTTAATTCATGAGAGTAACAAGGTTGCAAGCCATGTGCGTACGTTACCCCACTTGTTTGTTTGGTTGGATGAAGTCAAGGAGAAGAATTGGGAAAAGTGGGGCCCGCATCAGTAGTCCCCCCCAAAAGAGAGCCATCCAAGGCGTAAAAATTAACGTTGATCAGCATCCCAATTTGACCCGTCTCTGCTCAAATTCAACCACGCAAGGACACGCAGGCTAGTTCCATCCTTTTGTGTGGACCCACTGCCCTTCCCATTCCAGCCCCCATCGAAGAAGAAACACAAGGAAAACATCAATCATTCATGTTTTTCCGAATGAGTCCTGAAGGAACAAAAAGCAGGAGGAGACGCAACCGATCAGGACATACAGAGGCCTCAACCAAGTAACTCCAACCCAGCTAACAATCCCAATAATTATAATAATAATCAAATTAGAGCACAATAATTAACTAAATTTCAACACTGCTCAGTTCCACAGCATTCCTGAAACCTGAAACCTTCAACATTTATACAAAGTCAAAGAGAAACGAACAAGGGTCCCAATCGTCAGTACTACGTCAACCTCGTCCTCTCACCGCCGCCCTGCAACCAGTGGTGGCTCGGGAAAGGGATGCTCTCGAGAGACGCCGAGAGATCGTCAATGGAATTGGATTCCTCTTCCGCAATGGTGTCCAGCTCTTCTTCTCCTCCGCCGCCTTGCGCTGTGCGACGCTGCAGAGCTTCGCCGGCGCGACTTCAGTAACAAACCTGCGGCTGCTGTTCTCTGATCTTGCCATTTCGAAGGAAACGAGACTCGAGAGAAGGAAGCAGCAGCTCAAGAAAGCACTTGAACTCTTTCAAGTTGTGAAGCAAAGAGACTTGTGAAAGCGAGCTAGAGATTGCTAGAAAATTTATGGGGGGCTCTCCCAGTCCCTGTGAGTCTCCGCACAGGGGAAGTTGTTTGTGTGAGCTATAATAATAATGGTGATTTGTTGGCACAATTTAGGCAGCCTGCTGAGGACACGTGTATTGCACTTAAAGTTGGCCAGCGCGGAGTCAGGTTCACATCGACATCCATCCACGTGTTTGATTGTCATTTTTTCGATAAATATTTTATTTGTTGCCGTCTGATCTCACCGGGGGTTTCAGTACACTTAATCAGCTGCATAAAATAGGAAGCTACAGAAGACGAAAACCAAAGGAAAAAAAAAAAAATCAGCTGCACGTTGTTTTGATGGTGATTGTTATTAATGACTATTACTTTGTATTGTTTTTAGGGGATGGTGATAGTTTATAGAACATTCTCGAACTTGTTTTGCTCCCAGAAAATTTATTTAGAAATCTTAGAAACGTGAAGGCAGTCTTTTTCACGAGACAAGTGTGTGCAATCCGTGAAGTGACGTTGCTGGAGCTTTAAACTCGAAGAGGTATACTTCTTTACATCAATATTAAATGCTTTGTCAGCCGTTCTAAAGAAAACAACTGAAGCTGGTTACAGATGCACAAGTTTTTTTCAGTTTGATTGTAATAAAATAATAATAATTTTTTATTTTGCGAGATATAGTTCGCAGTATACTAAATTATTGAAATCTAAATGAAAATTCTTAAAATATATGTGATGTTGGAATTGATAAAATATGCAGTATTAAATTATCGATTTGGTTAGAAAAAAATTAGTTATAACTCTGATATTTGAATTAAAAATTTATGATCCAAATTAAAAATTAATAATATGTTAAAACTTTCAAATTATTTCATACTTGTCTTCAAAATTAATCTCTATTACTCTTTAAGTGGAGTATAATCTACATATCTCCTATTGTAATCTTTAAAATTTTCTTAATATATAATTCATCTTAATGTTAAATATTTGACTCTAAATTGTATAACTTCTCTAAATTGTATACCTTCAAACATCTGTAAGCCTCGACTTGAATGAGCAGTCAACTATGCAATAATGCATCACAAAAGAAAAAAAAATTGTAGTTACAATCGCGTTTCTTAATTTCACCATTAATCGATTTAAATCACAGGAACTATCATCCCGCCGATATGGAAACAAGTTCCTGGGTCAAAAAAAATGCAGCTACCAAACAGAGCATTTGCAGCAAAGCATAACAAATGTTGCATTGATATTTTTCTCTGCTGCAGCTACATTTTGCATCTAACAAACAAGTTCACACTGATAGACTGTTCACAGTTCAGCCCAAACTAGTTCACACGAATACACCATTCACACTTCACAAAACAACAATAGATTAAACGACAGAAATTAAATCCCAAAGTAGCAGACTGCCACTGCTTACTGCTACAAGCAACCAGGTAATTTCCATTAACCAAAATAACATGCAGAACAAACCATATAACAAGCAGGTCAAATTTCACCTAAACAAAGCCAGAGTTTACGAGTATTAACAGTTGCACACATTGCATAGGTGAGCCTTGTCTACAAGTTCGATAGGCATATAAATCCTGTATTCTTGAAATTCAAATGGGGAAACACATACTGTATCACTATGGAAAGACTACAAGATCAGCAAGGCTCAACTCCAGCAGATAACAGATGCAGGTCCATAAGGCAATATCAGTAACGGTACTTGGTGGAGTAATCTTTGGGAGCAATGACCAGACCACGGCCTTTCCTTGCACCCTGAAGACGGTCTCGACTATGTCGATGAACTCCTGCTTGTCCTTCATGGCCCAGTTGATCTTGTTGTTGTTCCCAGTACCAAGATCAATCATGATATGTTTGTTGCGGAAGAAGAACATGACTGTAGAAGGGTCGTACAGCTCGTACATGGTGTTGAAGTCTGGTACCTCCGTGATATCCACCAGGTATATCACCGCAAAGTTCTTAATAGTCTCGGCAACTGAAGCCAACACTTCATCCATCTGCATGGTCAACAATTATCTTATTCAGGCTCAATAGGAAGGATCAGCAAACTAAATTCTCATAATACTGCATCTCCAAATACAGCTACATTTCATAAACATATACTTGAACATAAAATTCCATTCGTGTTAGAAAAAAAAAAAAGAAGGATACAGCTAGCTCAGTAAAGTCTTCTTGCATCTCAATGTCTATATTATAACAGGATTGTGACAACACAGATTTCAAGCTTGACACATGGTATTAAAGGTCAACAGGACCACCATGGACTACAATATTGCCAAATCATTTACAAGATAACAGAGATCAATATAAAGTGCAAGTAATGACAAATGAAGTCACTCTAGAGAGTCAAGCATTTGCAGAACTCAAAGACTGCTGGCTGTGACCATGCGTGGAGCACAAAAGTTGAGGAACTGCAGCCAGTAATAGTTTAGTGAACAAGGCAAGTGTTGCATGTTGACACAGAAGAGTGTGCGACTGTGCCCAAGGGAAAGCAAGTTTCCAAATTTCAGATATCACCTCAGAGTGGGTGGGTGTAACTTATCTTTGTGAGTCCGTAAACTATAGTATCTGCAAAAAGTTCTATGTTGTAAAACAAGATAGTTTCTTAATTTAAAACCTTAAATTGTGAAATAAAAAAATGTTCTAATTTTGTGAAATAAAAATTTACAGTATCACAGAAGAAAGGATCTATAAGATCCAAATTTAGCTATTTTGCATAATGAAAACCTAGAACTGAATGTTTCAAGTAAAAAGGCAAAGGAAATAATTGAAACAAATAGGAGATTTTGGGAGGAGAAAGTGACAGAAGGATCCACAGGGGAGAAGAGGCAGGGGTTGTAGCTGAGAGGTGTTGTCACTCATGTTGTTTGCTTGATACGGCGGCAGGGACAGAGGGTTTTTTTTTTTTTTTTTTTTGGCGCGGGTGGGGGGGGGGGGGGGGGGGGGGGGGGGGGTAATGGGGTGTTTTGCATTCGCGGGGAAAGTTGTGAGCTGTCCACATTGGAAAGAGGAGTTACCTGCAACTGTCAATTCAGGTGTGGGGCTCAGACAGCGTAACCTAAGGGAAGTTGTTAGGTGCCACCTGAGACCCATTTCCCTCAGGATATATAAAAAATGTTCTAATTTTGTGAAATAAAATACTTGAGTAACATAAAAGAAAGGATCTATAAGATCCCAATTTAGTTATTTTGCACAGGAAGGAAACAATAGGTGTCTTCTTGTGAATTCAGCTCACTTAACCGTCACATTGAAGCACGGTGTAAGCCAACAAGCCTAAACCTAGTTTAATGCATCAGCAAATATGTTGAGTAACAAACCCAACAAGTGTCAGAAACATAATATATCTGCTTGTAGTCTCTCCCCAGTGATCAAGACTCGGATCAAAAAGTCATGAGCTTGAGACTGGGTGCAGATGCAAGAAAACACTTGATATATCACCGAGTTTAAACCTCACAAACAAATTTCCTTCGTGAAGCTTCTGACAGTGAATAACAGAGTAGAAAAAGGAGATAATGGTCTTTTACGAGTTGCTCATCAAACAGTTGAGAATTCCAACACCCAACTGATGGGAATCCAGCGACAAAAAGAATAGATATTGCAAGTTCCGCCCTGCTCTTGATTAACATAATCAACACACAAAAAGATATTCGCAATATTAATCAACATGACTTGATCGTACACATATATCAAAACCATCTTCAAAATATGATCTCATATCAGAAAACTCGCCCAAGATAATGAGAACCAATGAGAACCTAGAACTGAATGTTTCAAGTAAAAGGCAAAGAAAATAATTGAGACAAATAAGGGATTTTGGGAGGAGAAAGTGACAGAAGGATCCACAGGGAAGAAGAGCCGCAGGCTGTAGCTGAGAGGTGTTGTCGCTCGTGTTGTTTGCTTGACGCAGCAGCAGGGGCAGGAGAGGGATTGGGGGGCTGTTGTTTTGCATTCGTGGGGAAAGTTGTGGACTGTCACATTGGAAAGAGGAGATACCTGCAACTGACAATTCAGATGTGGGGCTGAGACAGCGTAAGAGGAGATACCTGCAACTGACAATTCAGATGTGGGGCTGAGACAGCGTAACCTAAGGAAGTTGTTAGGTGCCACCTGAGACTCATTTCCCTCAGGATCTATAAAAAATGTTCTAATTTTGTGAAATAAAATGTTTAGAGTATCATAGAAGAAAGGATCTATAAGATCCCAATTTAGTTATTTTGCACAGGAAGGAAACAATAGGGCTCTTCTTGTGAATTCAGCTCACTTAATCATTACATTGAAGCACAGTGTAAGCCAACCAGTGTTCTAAATATCCCCGATATAATCCCGATATTGCGCTGATATTGCGTTTACGGCACCTAGCCGCAATGATTTGGCACATCCAAACCGATATAGCGTTTTCCATTCAAATCGCCGATAAATAGGCATGGACCCGATATATCGGCCCGCAATTTCGGCGATTTTGAGCTCGATATAGTGTTTTACACCCAATTTTTAGGTTAGGTATTTGGGTAATTCGAGTGATGTGACAATGTGACATTTTTGAAGATTCTACACTTGGATAGTGATTATGGATTCATAGGCTTAATGCAAGTTATCAAGTTAAGTATGTCTTAAACATATAAGAGTGATGTTTTATGTAGATTTATATAATTTATGCATATATTGTCTTATTGAGATGCAATTTAAAACAAGAAGATGTGTATATTTACGGTCCGATTTTGACATCCGATTTTTAAAAATATCCCAGATATATCCCTATCTCCGATAAATTTTTCCGGCCGATGTAGCCGCTGTGGCCGCCATCTAGAACACTGAAGCCAACAAGCCTAAACCTAGTTTATTCATCAGCAAATATGTTGAGTTACAAATCCAACAAGCACCAGATAGTTCATTCACAATATATCTGCTTGTAGTCTCTCCCCAGTGATCCTGACTCAGATCAAAAGGTCATGAGCTTGAGACTGGCTGCAGATGTAAGAAAACACTTGATATATCACTGAGTTTAAACCTCACAAACAAAATTCCTTCGTGAAGCTTCTGACAGTGAATAACAGAGTAGAAAAAGGAGATAATGGTCTTTACGAGTTGCTCATCAAACAGTTGAGAATTCCAAACACCCACCTGATTGGAATCCAGGGACAAAAAGGATAGATATTGCAGGTTTCACTCAACACACAAAAAGATATTCGCAATATTAATCAACAAGACTTGCATATATCAAGACCATCTTCAAAATATGATCACATATCAGAAAATTCGCCCAAGATAATGAAAACATAATGAAAGCCCGGAACTGAATGTCAAGTAAAAAGGCAAAGAAAATAATTGAGACAACTAGGGATTTTGGGAGGAGAAAGTGTCAGAAGGATCCACCTCAGGGAAGAAGAGGGAGAGGAGGGCCGGCAAAGAGGAAAGCAGGGCCACAGGGCTGTCGCTGAGAGGTGTTGTCGCTCGTGTTGTTTGCTGACGCAGCAGCAGGGGCAAGAGAGGGATTTTTATTTTTTTTTTTTGTTGGGTGGGGAGGGGGGGGGGGGGGGGGGGGGGTTGGGGGGTGTTGGTTTGCGTTCGGGGAAGTTGTGAGCTGTCCACGTTGGAAAGAGGAGTTACCTGCAGCTGTCAATTCAGATGGGGGCTGAGATAGCATAACCTAAGGGAAGTAGTTAGGTGCCACCCGAGACCTATTTTCCTCACGAGTATGTGCGTGTCTACGTAACTCAACCTGATTACAATGCTTATCAAACTTTAACTTTCAGAATAAAAGCATCTCAATATTAAACTCCCATCAAGATTACAGAAAAAAATAATATAATGATGCAAGACACTTTCCATCACAAAAAAAGGAAAAAAAAAAAAAAGAATTCCAACATAGTTGAGCACAACACACTGTCCATATGTGATATAAACACCTATAAATATTAGACTTTTATTCACTTCAGCAAGACATGCAAAATAAAGTAGAATTATCAAGGCGCAACGTGAGGCACAAAGGGGCTATCATGCGCAAGGCACAAGCGAGGTGCAAGACAAAAGAAGTACTGACTTAAACTAATCATTATTGCATGTTTGCAATGAATAACTAAGGAGGAGCGATAATACTAAAATAATAGTTAAGAAAAATAACCTAATGAAAAATAAGAACAATAATAGTAGCAAGTAGTAGCAACAACAGATAACAAAAGCAAGACAAAAAGAAGAAGAAGGGCAACAACAACAATAGGAGATGCGAGAGAAGACAGAGTAAGAAGAGGCAGAGAAGAGAAGTAAAGCAGTAATGATAGCAAGAGTAGCAACAATTGCGGTAAAGTGGAGGAGGCAAGACAGAATTGAAGAGGGAAGCAGCAACAACAGACGACAATAGAAAGAGTAGTGAAGAGGGGCACAAATCTAAAAGGAAAATTCTGCAGAATCTAAAAAACAAAAACAAAACCAAAAACAATACTTACCAAAAATCCTCAGTTGTCACAGGAGGCAGATAGCCACCTCAACGTTGCTGGAGGAGATAGTGTTAGCCCTAGATCATCAATTAGGGATTTCCTTATTTAGCTACTATTTTTTTTGGGTGGGGGGGGGGGGGGGGGTGGTGGTGGTGGGGGGTGTGTGGAGGGGGGAGCCCCTCTCGCCTTTTCTTTTTGATTGGATAATTGTAAACATGTTTGAAATGGGCTAGGAATTAGGACATGTGGTTTACTAAAGGTGTTGGCCTTGTGCATCATGCGAGGTGCATGCTTCGCTTAGCCATACGCCTCCTCACTTCGTCTCGCAAGTGAGGCGCGCACATCAATGTGCTCGTAACAACCAAGATTTGAGGTTTCACTAGTTTCTTCTCAATTTCAATGGTTTTCGTTCGGTTTCGATGAGTAACACTCCGAAACTAATATAAAGTTATGGTTTCACTCAGTTTCGACCGATATGCATTTGGAATTGGTCTCTCGCCCTTTTCCCTGATTAGATAACAGGTAAGCATGTTTAAAATGGCCGAAAACCCGTGGTTTACTGAATGTGTGCGCCTTGTGCGTCATGCGAGGTGCACGCTTCGCATTAGCCACACGCCTCCTCACTTCGCCTCGCAGTGAGGCACGCACCTCACTATGCACGTGACAACTAAGATTTGAGGTTTCACCGATTTATTCTCGGTTTCGACGGTTTTTGTTTTGGTTTCGGTGAGCAACACTCCAAAATTAACATGAAGTTACAGTTTCGACTGATACGCATTTGGAATCGGTAAGTTTCAACTATTTCTTTAAGGGGTCGTTTGATTGTTACAAGTGAGCTGCAAGTGCAAAGAAAACTTGCAGCAAAAAAATTGAAACTACTTGGTTGGGACTGCAAGTGGGAAATGGGATTGGAGCCCACTTGCAGCCCATCTGGGCCCCACAATGAGGGGCTTTTCCTTCTACTGCAAGTCATTGCAATTGGCCTTTGTTAACTGCATATTCCTTTTACAAGTAGGGGAAAAGTTTGGAGATGGGAGATGAGGAAAATTCTGAAGCTGCCCCTTCTCTCCCCACAACCCTCTCTCTTCAATAATTGCGCCATCGCCCGCCACTCGAGGGTCCTCCTCTGTCGAAGCTGCCAGACACCAACGTTGCGGAAGGACGTCAGGTGGGACCACTGTCTCCTTCTGCGATCGTTGCGTCACCGGCGACGACAGGATCGACGAGGAAATAGGCAGATGATCAGGAGGCAGATGAGGAAGGCAGAGAGAGGAGGGAGAGTGAGGGAGGATAATGACGACGATGTTGATGATGTTGATGATGAAGATGAGAAGATGGAGGATCGAGAGAGCGAAGAGGATGAGGGGAAGAGAGAATAGGACGAGCAGGTGGTGTCGTGAAGCGGGGCGGCGGCGAGTGCCTCCACCGTCGAAAGAGATATCTAATTAAAATACTAATCTAATAATAAAAAAATAATCTAATAATTAAATAAGATTAATCGAATAATTAAAAGTGTTAACCTAATAATAAAAAAGAGTACTCTAATATTAAAAAAAAATAAATTCCCATTTGCACTTGGAGCCCACTTGCAACAAATCATACAACATAAATTGAATTTTCATTTTACTTTACAGTAGTACCAGACGCTATAAGAGACAATATACTTTCTCACTTCACTTCACATTACCAATCAAATACTTCAAGAGTTTATCACTTACGACTTGCGACCACTTACATGCAACCAAACAGACCTTAAGTTTCTGATAGAACATATTAAAACCTTAAAAAGTTCAAAAACCAAGAAGAAAGTGGGAAAATGTATTGTCTCCAATTAATTATTTCATCTCCTTTTAACTTCTATCGACATCAGAGTCATTTTATCCTAATTTGTCATATTTAGAGAACAATTAGATATTTTAATTTAATTTTGATTATAATCTTAATTATTTTTATATTGACAACTTTCATATTAATTTATACTACTTTTTGTTATCAAAATTTTACTTCTCTTGATTTAACACTTACGGAGGAGCCTACATGTTCATAGTGTGTGCTTCTTGCACAACATATATGCAAATAATAAAAACATGCCAACATGTTTATATAAATTAAAACCTAAATTTGAAATGAAACTATTGAAACTAACAAAAGTTATCGAAACCTTTGATGAAGAAGGGTCGAGCTGGAACCAAGTTAAACCTTGGTCACAACAATGGTACATTATTCCCCTGACAATAGCTCCTTGTTTAGTGACCATTTACTAGTTCGTTTTTTTCAGGTGAATGATAAACACCCACTATATATATTTATACAAGTAAAATGTACATATAGTGAGAAACACGTGTAGCCATGTCCTGAATTTTGCAAGGTTTTCTTTCTCGTTCGAGTACATGGTCATCTCTACAAATCATAGCAAATAGTGCATTTTGCACTCCTCTTTAAATCACCAAATTAAACTCTTAGATATGAAAATATTAAAACCTAACTAGACTCTTAAATTTGATTACATTTAAACCTAATTATCCTCATTTCCCTTGCTCTTATCTCTCCAGCCATTTTACCTTTATACTTTCTTCCAAGTTGCTAAAACGAATGAAATGATCGGGGTTGACTCGTCAATGAAGCACTGACTGAGACAACCAAAACATTAGACAAAGACTACGCTATATGGCTTGTCCTCTATGGTAATGAATCTGCCAAGGTTTCCACATCATACTCCATCGATCTACAGTTGCAACTATATTTGCTACCTTCCTCACGTTTACGTTAAATGTGAAAAGTTCAATGATGCCAATACTAACAAAATAGGAAGCAGATGTCTAGCAGTCCTAATTGCAAAAGATGTCCCTAAAGGGAGAAGAGAAAGAAGAAAAAAGCAAATAAATGGGGGGGAAATGCAGTTCGCTTCCAATCATCAGCGACGTCAATCTGCCTTTCACTTGATGTCAGGTAGCTAGGACTAAGGGAAAAAAGAAAGTAAACAAGGAAAGGATAGTTAGGGGAAATAGAAGCAACTTGTTCAAATTAAAATGGCTTATACCAAAGTACAACTGTATAACTTCCCCTTTCCATTGTTCCTCCTCTTTAAGTTAGTCGTGCTAAGGGTTAAATGCCCACAGTGGGATCATCAGCGGCAAAACGCAGGCAAAATCAGCACCCATCGGTGAAAGAAAAAAATTGGACTTTATCCTTCATCAACTTCATATTCATTTTCTTCTCTTCTATCCCCTTATATATTACAACATCGTCGATGTCCCACTACACGCATCCACATTTTGAAAACTGAACGAGGTAAAGGAGACATCAGCCACCTTAAAAACACTGAATAAACATTGGAGGCCACCAAGTTTGCAACTTACAATTGAAATACCACCAATAAAAAAGACATGCCAAGAACTAATTTTATGGCTATAGCCAGTTCGCCTTTTCCCCGTTTAATTATCTGAGAAGTTCTTACACCCAATGTTATCGAGGCGCAGTGTGAGGCGCAAAAGATCCCGCGCACACGAAGCGCAAGGCGCAAGGCGAGGCGCATATTTTTTCTTTTTGTATGAATGCATTATGAATGTATTCTTTTCTATGTATGCATGTATTATGAATTTCTTCTTTGTATAGATGTATTCTTTTCTGTGTATTGATGTATTATGAATGTATTTAGTGAGGCGCATGATTATGGATATATTCTTTTTTTTATTCCAAGATATGGAAAAATGCACACTAAAATGTATTAAAAAATTTACACTAAAAATCCACTAAAAGTTTACACTAAAAATGCATCAGAGACAGATCTATCTCTTTATTTCTCTCTCGTTCTTCTATCTCTCCTGATCTCTTTCTCCTCTCCAGCTCTCTCCCCCTCTTCCTCTCTCTTTAATCTCTCTGTTTCTCTTCTCTCTCAGAGATGAGAGATCTTTGTCTCTGAGAGAGAAGAGAGACAGAGAGAGAGATCAAGAGAGAGTTGAGAAAGAGAGAAAGCTAGAGTGTGGAGAGAGTGCTTACATGGCGATGACGACGAAGGCGATAGTGATGAAGGCAACAACGACGAATGCAGGGGGCCCCTCTGCCCGAGATCGGTTCGCCTAAAGTAAAAAGGTTGGGTTTTTTTCATTTTTACTTTTTATCTAACTTAAACGGGACGAATTTACTTGGCGGATTGTAACCCGACCCGTCCCACAAACAATAAGCACATAGAGGCGATCGCCTCGCGCTTCGCGCGACACGCACGCGAGGGGCATTCGGGCGCGCGCCTCGCCTGCGATGCGGGCGCATTGTTGCGCCTCGCTTCGCCTCGCGCTTGAAGCGCATCGCCTCGATCGCCTCTAACAAGAGATGTGTCCATTGTTTTGCATACAGCCATTTCTCCTGTTTCCCCTCTTAATGATGTATCCGAGAAGTCCTTATACCACACGCATGTGAATCTACACATGCATGTATGCATAATACATTTTTTGTTTCTTTGAGGGAAATATATGCATAATCATATTCCATATAGGCATAAAATGCGAACACATGCTATATATTACATATGAAGGTGACATATTTATCCAAGATTCAATTTTCCATGTATGAGAGATATAAAGTGCACATGTTTTGTTATTTCCACTTCCTATCTACTTTCACCAAGCACTACGTACAGTGATCAAAGATTCATACGCCATATTCAGTTGGAAAACATAAATTTAGTGGTATGGCTACATTTTGCTCAAAACTCTTACCTCTTCATATTCTCCTCCACTTTACGACACATATGTATTAGACATGCCCATACAAGGTTTGATAATCAAATCCAAGTGATCAAGAAGTATAATCTAATAGTTCAAAATAAGGGCTGTCTACAGTCAAAAAATTAGCAAAAAGACCACCCAATACAAAGGACACAAATGTCTGGTGTGTAGTGCAGGGGTGCTGGAAGGAATTGGTTTGTCTATGGTGATGGTGGTTCTTGTTCTTTTTCTTTTTCTTTTTCTTGTTTGTGTGTGTGCATGTGCATGTGGGTGTCGGTGCTTTATTTTCACTGAAATTATTTACATGACACAACTCTATTTGTGCTACTCATCTCTTGGTTTTTTTCCCTCCTAAAGAAGCGGGACACTTCAAAAAAGCCACTACTTTAATCGGTCAAAGTTCCACTGACCTGCTCCCTCCAACTTACCAAAAAAAATTCTACAATGATCATGTACGGATCAATATATACTTTATTGTAGAATCGCCGGGTCCTTTGCATTTTCAAAAACTAGTGTGTTAAATAATTATGTGTCTTAAGGCTTTATAAGTTTGAAACTTGCTCTTGTTGTCATTGCAACCTTCCTCCCTTGGTCGCCGGGTCCTTTGCATTTTCAAAAACTAGAGTGTTAAATAATTATGTGTCTTAAGGCTTTATAAGTTTGAAACTTGCTCTTGTTGTCATTGCAACCTTCTCCCCTTGGTCACAGACGTCATTCTGAGTTTAGACTCTCCCTCTCTACTTCAACTTTATTCTACACTTGGATCACAATATGAACTCCATAGTTACATCATCACCATCTAATATGCTTGCAACATTCGATTCTAAAGGACAGAAAATTTTCTACTTTGTCAAGGCCTAGAATAGCATGGAATAACTAGTATAGCATGAAAAAAATTCTGCACTTGGATCACAACATGAACTTCAATAACTACATCATCAACATCTAACAAGCTTGTAACATGGATACTAACTTCAATAGCAAAGGAGGGAAAAAGTTCTACCTCATTAAAGCCTAGTATAGCATGCAGTAACCCCTTCATAACTAAATGTAAAATGGAAAATTCCAATAAGAGATTATTATCCCAAATGACATCAGAGAACCAAATACTCTCCTATCTTGTTTCCCTAGCCCAAATGAGTCGATATTCGGTATTCCACAACCAAATAGAGATTCTAACTTGGGTCATGTTTGGCAAAAGAAACAAGCAAAAATACTAGGACCCAAGAAAGCCAATTTCTTAAGTTCTTGGAGACGATGGAAACTAGCTTTAGGGTTCAACAGTTCTTTCATAGAGAATCTAAGAGAAAAAAAAGCTAGGCTTTCAAGTTTCCCCCAATGTTGCCATGTAAAGGCCCACCCTAGCATATGTAATGAATTTCTGGTTTTTTAAAACCTATGATTCCACTTTCTGTATAGAAACTCAGAACCAAACTGTCCTGGCAAGCATGTAAACTATGTTTACCCATTACATATCTAGAAATTAATAGTCTTTCATTACATTGCTCTATTTTTGGCAAAGGGGAATTTTGAGAACAACAGAACAACATAGATATCCACTAGTTTTCTTAAATGGTGGGCCCTTAAGCCCAAAAAGACACAGTACATACTTCACAGTTTAAGCTACTAATTGAAACTCCAAGCTTTTAATTACCTCTTATATATCAATTACATTAAACCTCCACATGTTCATTGGAAGCCCTAGCTGCAGATCTCTAGCTCCTCCAAAGCAACTTATTTTTTAGAACCAAAAGCTAGTCATTTTGAAAGAAACCTAAAGCAACCTATGTTTCTTGGATTCTATTTGCTTCCACTAGTTTCTTCTGCCAACAGTTGTAACCTCAAGTTTCCATGTTGCCTCTTGCCAAAGAAAGAAATTTAATGAAAGCAAATCTTCTTTATCTACCCCCTCTATCTTACTCCTCTCCATACCCAAGAGACAAGTAGATGGGTCCCCTATGCATTTCACCAATTTCAAGGAGATATGAGCCCACCTACTTCTCTCTCTGGGTATGAAAACGAGTAAAAAGGTATGGGTAAAAAAAAGTATTATGCAAAAGAGATACCTAAATAATCCTTACCATGGTAAGAGAATTCACAAATTATTCAAAATATTTGCAAATAATTCATGAATCTGAGAAAATGAATAGATACATGATTAATTTGCACGAATGAACTTTTCACGATACTAGCGTATTAAACATGAATTGTTCATTCATGAACTTATCACATATTATTCAAACTTTTATCTAAAAAGTATCCAAAGTAGCTGGCTGGCTGGAGAACTAGTGTTCTTTATGTGAAAAACTACCCTTTAAACCACTAGGTTACAAATTTCCATCATTTACAAAATAAATATAAAGAATAACATGTGCTTTACAGCTCCTCTTTCTCTTGTCCCAAAATTTTGCCAAACAATTTTCCGCATTTTCTCTCGATTTCAATCTACTAAACCTTGTCAAATTATCTAAAACCCAAAATTGTGACCGTGGTTCCTACAAGTTCAGGCTTCCCACTGATTTTTCCACCAGTCTAACGCAGCCTTAGAGGAACCCAACCATGAGAGTATGCTAAAATTACTTTGACTAAGTATGTGCAAGCCAAAGCTGAGCTTAATGTCCTAATAGATCCTTTCACTGCGAGAATCCCAGATAAAGCTGTCAGATTTGCAGGAAATGAATCCTGCGAAAAGATCCTTAAAGCACCAAATAACTTATCCTAAGTAGAATCCATCAATTCAGAGAAGGAAATCATTAAAATTAGCAGAAAAAAACCAAAACTAAACAAATTCCCAACAAAACCCTCGAAACGCCCCAACTTACTCTTTGCAAGAATCGAATGACATGTACAGAACCAACCCAACGAGCAGTAATACTAGAGTAGAAAGAGAAATCACACAAACGGAAATTAGGGTTTCAGAGATTCTAATTGAAACATTAGGGTTTGGCGTTGAGTTTGAGTTTGAGTTTGAGGAGTACTGGTACCTGCATGCAGGTCTCGTCCCAGTCGTGGCCGAAGCGGATGACGACGAGGCGCTCCTCCTCGGCGAGGATCGCCTGGTCCACCGCCCATCCCGAGTGCAGATGCGGCAGCAAATACGACATCTCCTTTCCTCTTTCTCCTCCTTTTTCGTCTCAAAAGCCGGCGAGCAAAAGCCTTATGTATAGGAGACGGGGAACAAATGATTTATTATTATTACTCTCTAATTAAATAAAATTAATTATCCTGAGAACCCGCCTTGTCGGAGGCGGGCGCGTTACTGAACCGTTTCGTGCTGAACCGGACCCGAACTTGCCCCGAACCGCCCTCTTCTAGAACGCCTTATTACTCTCTTTTCTTTTCTTTTCTATTCTTCTTTGCTTTTCTTCTTTTTCCTTTTTCTTCTTTCTCTTATAGGCCATATTTTAATATGTATGTTCAGTTAGTATTTTTAAAAACTATATATAAAAATCATGCACTTTGAATGTTATTAGTTATATTTTTGGTGGTGGTACGAGTGGTTTCTTAATTAATAGAAGCCATTCATATCAGAACTGTTTGATTTTTTTTTTTTTTTTAAAAGTCATAGAGCCAAAGCATACTCTTCTCATTCGGTTTTACCTCACTACTTTCCCTCGCATCCTCATGAATGTCCACCAGCCCCTAGGACGTGCTTCGTCACAGGTGTAGACCAGTTATTCCTTCGGCTACATCGAGCAACCAATTAGCTCATTTATTTTCCTCCTCTATTTACATGTCTGGCCTTCCATCCATGCAGTTATCCAAGCAAGTACCAAATATCCATCAGCAATGGGTGAGCTTGACCATCCAAGCCCCTTCTTTTAATATCATTAATTAGTACAATTGAGTCTCCCTCCAAAATGACATTATGAGACTAAGAGTGCTCGTGAACTACTAACACATCCATCCACGCCCCTATTAGTTCAGCCTCAACCACACTTCTCACCTCAACACACCTACCTGTTGCAAACATACAGTCTCCATCACAGTTTCTGATAATTAACCCAATGTATGATG